>JAHBCN010002057.1:5000-100226 GCA_019359885.1 Listronotus oregonensis
AATTTTTAAAATTTAAAATTTATTTTTAAAATTAAAAAAAATTTTTAAAAAATTAAAATTTTTAAAAAAAAAAAAAAAATTAAAAAAAAATTTTTTTTTTTAAAAAAGGGGAATGGGGCCCCTTTTTTCCGTTTTTTTTTTTTTAAAATTTTAAAAAATTTTTTTTTTTGGGGGAAAAAAATTTTGGGGGAAAAAAGGGGTTTTTTTTTTAAAAAAAAAAAATTTTTTTTTTTTTTAAAATTTTTTTTTAAATTTTTAAAAAAAAAAAAATTTTAACCCCAAAAAAAAAAAGGTTTTTTTAAAAAAAAAAACCAAAGGGGGGGTTTTTAAAAAAGATTTAAAATTTGAAAAATTTTTTTTTTTTAAACCCAAAGGGGTTTTAAAAAAAAAAGGTTTTTTTTTGGTTTTTTTTTTTTTTTTTCTTTTTTTTTTAAAAAAAAAAAAAATTTTTTTAAAAAAAAGGGGGGTTTTTTTTTTTAAAAAAATTTTTTTAAAAAAAATTTTTTTAAAAAAAAACCCTTTTTTTTTTTTAAAAAAAAAAAAAAAAAAAACAAGGGAAAGTTTTAAAAAAAAAAATTTATTTTATTTTTTAAAACGGCCCCGGGAAATGCATTAACTTTTTTAATGATATCAATGACGTTAATACCTCCGGAAATTTTAAGGACCTTGTTTCTTGACTTGTGTCCCTAAAAAATTACATCTTAAATAGTAACCTACCCATAAAGGGAACAAAAAATTACCCGTTCGAGTGAAACACTGCTCTGATTTAAGCCCTAGAAATGATGACATGTATTTAACTAATTCAGTATTTGCAGATCCTTCTACTGGAGGCGCATTGATTTGAATATTTATTCCTTCGTCAGTAATATCTAAAAGTAAATATTGGTAATTAATTCAGTGAACTGAATAAATGGCCACATAGGGGAAAAATGAGAAATCCAAAATTTATTATCGAGCTGTAGTTATCTACTTAAAATACAGGGAAATGCTTTCTAAGGGCTTCAGATGTGATTCTAAGTGTTATAAAGGTGCTGAAACTCATTTTTATGATATCCTAAAATTTTTATTTGGGGAAGTTACATATTGGGAGGGGCCAAGGCAAATATTGCCCCATTTTTTTATAAGTGTTTTATGTTTTTTTTAATAAATAATAAATTTCTTCTTCAGTATAAATTCCGACTTAGATCTCGGAATTCCGTCTTATATCTCGGAATTCCAACTTAAAGATCTAAGTCGGAACTCCGACTTATATGTCGGCATTCCGACCTATATCTCTAAATCGGAATGCCGAGATACAAGTCGGAAGTCCGAGATATAAGTCGAAATTCCGAGATATAAGTCGGAATTCCTAGATCCTAAGTCAGAATTGCGAGATCTAAGTCGGAATTTCGAGATCTAAGTCGGAATTTCAAGATCTAACTCGGAATTTGTACTTAAAAGAGAAATAAAAATTGGTGTAGCCCTTCTACGCCTTTGTAAAATTTCTAAACAATTAAAAAAAATTGAAAGGCAGTCTAGGTCGATATTATTAACCATTTTTGAGGTAAATGAAGTTAAAAAAATTGACCCACCAAAAAAAAAAGGAAATAGTTTATTAATATTTTTTAAAAATTTTAATTTCAACTAAATAAATAAGAATAAATACACGTTAATAAAGTTTTATTTAACGTATTTATGGCTTATTCACAGAATATTTTGATTTTTTCAAAGTACCTTTACCTTTATTGTTAAAAAAACTATGGAACATTATAATTTGTGGCCAAAATATTATAAATTTATGAATAAAGAAAATCGGGGCCATAATTGCTATTGCAGTCCTAGGTTCAGTTAATTCACAACTTTTAGTATCCAAGATTTCTAGACGAGTTTTGCAAATATTTTAGAAAAAGAATATGCTAATGTACGAGAATTACAATGATCAAATGTTTTACCATTAACAAACTAGTAAAGCTGCATTAAGCAGTAGGTAATTAGTCTTTAAAATAAGAAGTGGTGTACCATGTAGAACCTCAAATACGTTATGTGATATGTATTTGTGGAATTGCCACATATATTAAAAACCTATCTCGGATTATTTATAATTTAAAATAATTTTTATTTTTAATAACTTCAGTTTTTTGTATCTTGAAATGTTGGTAACTTTTTTTAAAAGTTTTTAAAAAGTATTTTGCAGGTCAATCTGCAAGTTAAAAAGGATTTATTGACCTCGTGTATGGACATGTCTATACCCGTGAACCAGACTAAAGTGGTACCATCAGAAACACAAAATATTTTTTTTTAATGTATTTACTATAATCAGTGGTGTGCATCAAGAAAATTAGCACATCAAAATTGAGATTTTCTTAGCACCTTACAAATCAAAATTTCATAAATTTGTCCATTTTAGAAATTTTCCAAACATTATAAAATAAAGCAAAACAACTTAAATGTAATCTACTATAAACTATAGTAGTAAATTATTGATTTAAATTTATCCACAATGCAGTTAACAATGCATAAAGTATATACATAAAAACTAAAAATTAAAGTTAAAAAACTAATAATTTTAGTCTCTTATTTGATTAATAAATAAATGTATTTAAATACAAAACAGTTTCATCACGCTGTACTGTACTGGATAATAATAATAATTTAGTAACAGTGAAAAAAACAAGACTTTGTATTTATTAAAACATATATTACACAGAAAAAAATATATACAAATAAGATTTCTTATAATTAAAGCATAAAAAACAAAAATGTCTCATGTACTTAAGTTCATAATTTCGTCTTCTTTTATGTCTTTTGGTAACTTATTTTATACCAGCATCTTGAAGGGTAACATTTTCAATTACATATAAGCACTCTGAAACATCAAATGAAACCTATTACTATAGGGATACAACTGAAATGTACATTTTATAAATTTTATAATAGTACTAAGGTTTTATAAGTATTCACCTTTTACATGAATGGTACACACAGAGGTTACATTATTAAATCTTGCCCTTATTATGTCTTTCTTTAAAATTTGTGCTCTTCAGCCTTATGCTCATTTATTGCAACAAACCATTCAATCTGGCCCATAAAGATTTCTAAAACTTTAAATGAAAATTTATTTCTATAGCAGTACAGTAGATACATACATCAAAAAAAAAAAAAATTAGGTAATAAGGTTTATTATATATTCACCTTTTCCATAAATACACAAGAGCTAAGATTATTAATTTTTTCCCTTTTTATGTGATCTCACATGAGATGCTGTTTAATAACTCATTTGTCCCTGGCATTTTGCAACTTAAATAGTAATGTATAGGTATTCTAAAACATCAAATGAAAATTTATTACTATTGCATGACCTTATGTAGGGTCTTTAACTAAAAGTTTAAGTAACCCAACCAAAAAAAGTATAGGTGTACGATCTCATATGCATAACAATTAACACTAATAATTTATCTCTTCATTTAAATCAAAATAATTGCAACTAGATAAAAAAATGATTTCCTAAAGAAAAGAAGCTTTTAAACTATATAAAAATCATTTTTTTATTATGCTGCCTTGCACCCTACTCAATTTATAAATCAAAGCAGTTCAAGGACTAATGTACAGTTCTGTATTACCTGTTATTGCATTCTGCTTCGCTCCGGGTTTGGCATATACCTCTACCAAAATATTTCTGTCTTTATCGAGTTTTATAGGTCCCTTTCTCTAAAAGTAAAAGGTATTATAATATAGAGAATTACCGGGAACAAATATAGATTAAGATAATTTTTCTTTTTATAATTATTAAATATAAACACATACATTATTTATTAACTTCTACAAAACGTACCTATTTCCTATTATCCTTAATAAATTTATTAAAAAATGCAGAAAGAATATAAATTTCATTAAATTTTATACAACTTACACTAACTTCCATAGGTAAAGGGGTTTTACCTCCTTTTGCTTTTGATTTTTTTGACATGTTTTGAATGGATGTAAGAAATTGTTGGCACCTAAATTTGTAGAAACATTCAATGCTTATCAATTATTTATATTTATCAAACTATCTTTAATAATAACATAATAAATACATACTTTTTAACATTAGATGTTTTGGGTATTTGAAATTGAAAAGAAAAAGAAAACGACATAGGCAAATAAACAGGGTTAGGTAGACAGGTACTCATCTTTTTTTTAATTTTACGGCCTAACTTCCATAACTATAGTACGAACATACCAAAATATTAAAATAAAAAATTATTTTGGTACGTTTGTGGACAATTTGCGTCAATGACAATGCGTTTTAAATAAATTTTCGGACGCCGTTGGATTATTTTCTTCAATTTATAGGAAGAACTTTTAAAACTCACTTTAGGTCTGTTTTATTTAGAAATAGTGTACACTATTTTACACTTTTTTTACGTAAGCCCTCTTATGAAGTGTGTATTTTAGCACTGGGTGTGAAGAAAAAGTGTAAAATAGCGTAAAATACTTTTGGAAAAACAAACAGACCTAATATTTATAGTGAAAACCATTGGTAAATCCAACGCGCACTGAGTGTATTTCACTATTTCCATCGTTTATTACCTTTATAGGTAAAAAAAGGACGATACACTCAGTGCACACTTGTTTTACCAATGATTTTCGCTATTAGTAGGTCTGTTTGTATAAAGTTCAGAGTACGACAGAGTAGGTAGGACTAAAAAGTGGAACCAAGTGTAGATAAGTTCCGTATTGATTTTTACACCAAATGCGTTTTAGACTTATTTTGGAAAATAAACAATGACATAATGGTTATATTTATAAACAAACAAATTCAAGTCTTGTGGTAAAAATGCATCTAACTTCAGTAGTTCGAGAGTTAGAGTAATTAAGTCAAAACTAGTTTACACCAGAATCTATACCAAATAACTAGTCCTAAATTACACTGACGATAAAATACGGTTTATTTACAAAAAATTATAAAATATTGTTCACTACTTCTGGATAACGAACAGACATTAGTTCGGATTGCATTAACACAGAATAAATATACCCCGCCGACCAATTATCACGCAGAGCAAAAAAGGAGGGAATATACCTACGCCACACCAAGGGTAGTAAACTTAACAAGGAGTGCTCGATTTTTACTATTTGTCCGCAGATATAGGTTATGTTTGGACGTCACCCGTTTGCCCATTTTGCCCAGAAGGCAGATTTATTTTATTAATTTTTGTTAAATATTCAACTTTTAAAAACTATTTTGGGTAAATTATTACTACTAGAACTGTAATGTATAATATTTTTAAAAAATTAAGACTTTATATTACTTGTAAACAAAACAAACAGGCAAACAGATTACGTCACAAATACCGAATTGACATTTAAATTGGTTTATATTATATGGGCTTAAATGGGATCGAGCACTCCTTGTTAGGTTTATCACCCTTGCGCCACACTAGTTTTGCAAATGGAAAACGCTACCCTTGGAAAACGCTACATGTACTTCTTTTATTTGTTTGTCTGTCAACAGTGTCAACGTCAATATTTATTTTTCGAAGTTATTACATGTCAGAAAAGATTACAAATACTTTCGATTTTTTAAGTATTTTTTCCTAACTAGCTAGTCCACCAAATGGAGTTTATAGAAATAAAAAAGTCAAAACTATTAATCTTATGATAGTTATAGCTATTGGGATTTTAATCGTCCCAAGAAATGGCACAGCAAAATCCTCAACCCTTTGAAAATCCTATGTTTAGAGAAATTCACAAGAATACATGGCTCAAAAAGATTTCACCTAGTAACTCTAAAAAGGTATGTGCTTGATTTCATAATTAACTTAAATACATAATTAAAATGGTGGGACTAATACAAAGATTTATATTTACAGAAACGAGAAAAATTATGGGTAGTATTTTGTGTTCACGATGATACAGATGCATATCTTGAAACTTACACAGATAATAAGTTAGCTGTCTTCCACAAACCAGAATGGTATGTCTCTTTAAACAATGTCCAACATATATCTCCAACAATTTGTGCTCATGAGCAGGAATATGAATTTGTTCTAACTTTATCCACTGAAGTAATAAGACTTGCAGCTCCTACATGGGAACAAATGTTAGATTGGGTTGAAGGCCTTAAAACTAAGTTATTTGAACTGAGAATATTAACTCCTAAAGAAAATGTTTACACAAAGTTACCCGATAAGCCCAGTTTACCACTTTTACCTACTCGAGATCCCACATCACCTTTACCACCTCCCCCTGAGGCTCCACCAGATGTTTTAATAGGAATAGAAAGATCCAATAGTGAAGTATCAGCTAACAGGCAAAGACAAAATTTGGTTGTTTATCAAAGGAGACGGTCTGAATCTCAAAGCAGTGCAGTCTCGAGAAGTTCGAATAATATGAATGAATCACAGAGTGCAGGAGCGAGTAGAGATCAGATATTTAATTTTAACTGTGTTTTAGAGGCAACTAATTCATTATCTACCAATAATGTACATTATGAACATCTATTTCAGCCAGGTATGTGCCTCCCTACTATATCTCTATTAAACTCTTGAGCCTTTCATTAATTACTAACTTTATTATTTATGACATATTAACTCTTGTGTATCACTAGGTCCGTCCAATAGAAATAATGAAACAAGGCAAATTTTAAGAGCTGAACCAAGTTTAACAAATAGATTATTAGAAAGATCAGCTAGTTGTTCCCCTCGAATATTGCAACCAGCTCCCCAGCCCTATAAGACTCTTAGGGAACAACAAGTATTGATGCTTGAACGAGAAATGAAACACCCCACAGGTGTAAGGGTGCAGCTAAGAAAAAAAGACTGTATTAGTTCAATTGGATTTGTAGATGCTTTTGATGCAGTTTGGTATGTACTTTTATTTGAACCAGTGTTTAAGAGTTTTTAAATCTAAGTATAATTTAAAAAATATTTATAAGGCTTTGGTAAGGACTGTTTATTTTAAAGTGTACATCTAGGCGCATGGTAGAGCTCTAGGCCAAGGTTTGGCCTGCAGAAGTCAATATCAGAAAACAAGTCTTGTTAGGGTGTGATTCTAGATTCTATGTATTATCACACTGTCACATATCCATTTAAAATATTAAAATTGTACTAAAAACTGTTCATTTTCGTCAAGGAAATGTGGCAAAAAATCAGAAACTTGCAAAGGTACATTAACACACTTGTCTCCTTAAGGGGGTGAATAACGTTTTAAAACTTTTTAAATTAGATTTTCTAAATGGGAAACCTTTTAAGAATATTGTGTAAAAATTTGAGAGGGATCTGGAAAAAATGGCGGGTAAGTAAGTTAAGCGATAAAACTCCCTTATAAATTTTTTTAACAAAATTTTTTTTAGTTTAAAAATTTTTTTACTTTTTCCCTAGTTTTAAAGTGGTTTTTCCCTCATAATTTAAAAACTACTCCCCCATCCTTTTAAAATTTTAAATTTTATTTCTAAAAAAATTTTAGAGGAAACACCGAAAATTTTTTGGGTTTAATTTTTTTTTAATATTTTTTTTTTTACAGTAACAAATTAGGTTTTTTTTTTGAAAAATTTTACTTTTTTACTTAAAAGTTTTTCCCCAAAAAATGAAAAGTTGAAATTTAAAAACCCCCCTGGTTACCTGAGGAAAAAATTATATAAAAAAAAAACTTTGGTTTTTTTTATTTTATATGATCACCCCCAATAAGGCCCAATCCTACTTTTTTCCTAGGCTTCCAAATAATTGCTGCCATTGCTGTATTTTTTAATATTTCTTCATGAAAATTTAACTGAATATTCTTTAAATGTTATACTTTAATTGGCACTAGTTTTAATAAATAGATTTTTAACTGTGTCCCAAAAAAAAATGCTAAATGTGCCTTTTAATACTTTTAGTATAAAAATTCAATGACAATCACAAAACCTTTTTACCAATTATTTATTTTGGGGCAGCTTGTATATGTATGTAGTTATCTTCTTAAACTTATCCAATTTTGAAAGTGTATCTCCTAAAGTAATAGAATCCATATACCTCCATTTAATGTAATGATTTAATATTTTAGGATTTGTGGGTGGAAACAAAAAGAACACCCAATGCTTTATAATGCTCTCCATATTGGAGACCTCCTTGTTAATATTGAGGGAATAACTGTTAAAACAGCCTCAGACGCTCATAGAATACTCCAGTCTCATTATTGCGGTCTCTATGTAAGTATACAAGATAATAAAGCTCTTGCCAATTTTTTTTTTATAGAAATTTTATAACAGAATTACCAGCATTAAAAATTCGCAACATCATTTCATTTAATATTGGTGTACCAGCTAGTTTATAGATTTATCAAATTTCAGGTAAATATTGTAGTGAAGAGGGTACCTCATGGAAGAGTATTTGTGATACATAGAGAATCAGAAGGACAACCTCTTGGAATAATTCAAGAAAATAATACAGCAGTCATAGAGACAGTCCAGGCAAACAGTTTGGCAGCTAGACACGGTTTGACAGCTAAAACTAAGTCATGTGATGGCACAAGCTTTACTAATTGGGTACTTACAGAAATAAATGGGCGCCCATTAAACTTATTTTTTAAAAAGAACCAAGTTAGAGATAGACTCAATTCCGTCGGTAGAGACATTTCAATTTTGGTTCAACCGTTAGATCTGATAAAACAGTTAAAAAAGCAAATGAAATCTTTAAAAAACTATAAAGATTACATTTTGCAGTAATTTGTATGCTGTTGTATTTTGTTGGCTTTAAAACAGAGTATTGTATGCATGTAGGTTGCTCCAAAAGTCTAGAGAATTATTTATTAAGATATTTCAAAATACATGCCATCAGAGTCTACACACTTTTGCATATGTATAACCAACTACTAAACATCTCTTGCCATTTATCCTTTGAAACTGGAGCACATGCATTATCCCAAGCATTTAATAATTCCTCTTCAGTTGCGAATTTTTGGCCTTTTAATTTTTTCTTCATAAAAAGGAAAAGTCCGAAATCGCAAGGCGTGAGGTCTGGGCTATAGGGAGGATGATCCAACAGTGTGAGTCCCGATTGGGTCAAAAACTTCTGAGTCAAGCTTGACCGATGTGCCGGCGCGTTGTCTGGGTGGAAGTGCCATGTACTGTGACGTGACTTTGGTCGCAATTCTTTCAGCTCATTTATAACTAGAGGAAAACAAACGCCTGGATACTTCTGTGAATCCAACACCACTTTTTTATGAGGCCTCTTTTAGCAAAGAATACTGCGATCATTTTCTTTTTAACTAAATCTTTGTTGTTTAACTTTGGTCAGTACTGGCTCATCTTCAGTAGTTTTGATTGAGATTTACTGGGAACGTCGAAAAAATATAACCAGGTTTCGTCGCCTGTGACGATTGAATCCACATCCTTTGAATGGCCAGAGTCACATTTTTTCACACCAATTGAAACGCGCCGCTCGCTGGCTTTCATCGAGGAAATGAGGGATCCATAAAGAACATAACTTTCTTACTTTTAAATCTTCATACAAAATCGAATTTAAAGTAGATGCACCTTAAAACAGAATCTATTGAATCTGTCTCTAAGTAATTCGACAGTTAGCTATTATTATATTTTTAACTGCGGCAATGTTTTCTTGAAACCTGGTCGTCACTGGGCGGCCCGATCTTTCATCATTATCTAAATTGAAGATTCCTCGTTGAAATTCTTTTTACCAATGGAATATGGTAGAGACAGAAGGACACTTATCGCCGAAAGTTTCAGACATTTTATCATGGCACTCTTGATAAGATAATCCAAGTTTAAAGTTGTAGTAGAATATCACTCTGTAATCATAGTGACTGAGACAAGCCATTTTTACAACTTTCCCCTAATCATATAACAAACAGACTGAGCACAGGAATAACCTGAGGATATGTTTGGACTTGTTTGTTTCTATACTTATTAATGCGACCATTTAAACAAGTTCAAACTTGCTATGTTTCTCATATTGCAAGACTTATGGAGCAGCCTATGTATTTTGAGATGTTAGGTTACTCATTCAGTCGAGAAATTCACAAATTAATATGACTGGTTTCACTTAATGTCACCAATACATTTATAAAAATATAATGTATTTTTTTATCAGTGTTATTTACAAAACATTTCGGGGTGGGCATATCATTTAAGATATCAATTTTAGACATATCACAAATTGTATTGCACATTAAATTTTTTTATTTTTTATGTACTGACACGATCAAATTTTAATATCTTGGATTAACCCACTTAATTTTGATATCTTAAGGTTTACTACTTTTGAATATCAAATAAAAGTAGCCAAATTCAAGACTTGCGTTAAATAACTAAAAAAGTACAAGTACCTTTGGACCTCGCGAGAAGTGAATCCACATCGTCCTAGGATTTCCCAGAAAGAAAGAGAGCATCCCTACTTACGCTAGGCTATTTGGCTTAAATGTTTCCTAAATTTAAAAAGAAAAGCACCATTTCTATATACTACTGAAGTCCTGGACAGTATTTTTTTTATATAACGTTATCAATGATTTTTTAAAACAGTTAGTTTTTTAACAGTATTTTTATGCTTGATATGCGTTTTAAAAATACTCTTTAAAAAATATGGGGTTTCGGTTCATTGATAACGACGGGTCCGAGAATTTTTATAAAAAAAATGTTCTTAATTTTTGGATTTATTCAAGTTGTAGTGACAGAAAAGGCAGAGGGCTCTGACAGATAAACACTCATTCATCACCCTACTGTGTAGATTGCGATATCCAGCAGAAATAACATGAGAAATTTCTGTTATCTAAATATTTTTTGTAAATAGGTTTGGCTCTCTATCTATATATGAAAATTTAAAATATCTATTATATAAAATTTTTGGAACCTAATTATTGCTAAGTCACACTAATAATGTACCTGAAGTTTTTTTTGCAACGTTAAATTAAAAAAAAATGAAAAAACGGCCTGATACCGAAGTAAATTAATTATTGAGCACTCAAAAACTGTGAAAAGTTAATAAACATCCGAATAACACCAAAACCACCCCCTTTGAACCTTCAAATACGCCAGATCGCCGGAAAAAATTTAAAATAGATCGATCCAACTCTCATACGGGTCTAAAGATTGGCGTAAGTCATAAAAAAGCTTAAAAAACAATTGGGGTGGTACTACCCTTTGGAACCACCCCTTTTCAACCATCAAGTACGTCCGATTCATTTTAAATTTTTTTCAGCCCGTGGAGGTACTTAAGCGTTAAGAAGGGGTTCCAAGGGTTCTACCGGTCCAAATTATTTTTATATGGCTTTTTTATGACTGTAGGATGATCGTCCAAAAATTTTAGACTGGTATGAGAGTTGAATCGATTAATTTTGATTTTTTTTCGGCACTTGGACATATTTAAGGGTTGAAAAGGGGTGGTTCCAAGGGTAGTACCGCGCCAATTATTTTTTTCCAGCTTTTTTATGACTTTAGGGCAATTGTCCAAATTTCAGACCGGTATAAGAGTTGGATTAATTTTTTTTTCCGGCAATCTGGCATATTTGAAGGTCAAAAGGGGTGGTTTTGATGTTTCCCAGATGTTTATTAATTTTTCACAGTTCTTAAGTGCTCAATGATTAATTCGCTTTACTATTAGGCCGTTTTTTCAATTTTTTCTTATTTTTTTGTTGCAAAAAAAAAAACGTTTTCAACTTCAGGTACATCACTAATAAATCTTTTGTTTAAAAACCAGGATCATTTTTCACATACCACATACTTATCAAGTAGAAAACTATAATTTCAAGTTAAATATGAGAACGTAGGTTTAGTTCGATTTTTATATATATATATATTTCAGCTAGTAGATGTACATATAGTATATTTTTTGAATATTTGGTTTTAGTGATACATATTTTGAAAAAAATCTGTGCAATAATATACACAAAAATGAGATTTTATTGAGTAAAGCCTGAGTAATAAATACTGTGATTATTTTTATACTGTGTAACAATTAAAAAGACAAAAGAATATTTAGTAGTTTTTTTAATTTATACTTGTCTGTGTCAGGACCCACACGTACAAGCTATGTGGGTTGCACCCCACCGTCTGCAGTACAAAGAGGCCTGCTGGCCTAAATCATAAAACTAATATGTTAAAAAATTTGTTAGAAATTTTTATGCAGGCTACGAACAATTTTTCACAAAGTAAAAGCTATTATCTATCCTTCAATAAATTTAAAAAAAATCTAGGGCTCAAGATGGATTAACTATGGGTTAGTATCTTCTAGAAAAATCCTTTATCTACACATATGCCAGATTTAAAGGCAATATAGTCCCTAAAGCGATAGTTAATTTTTTTATTTATTCTAGTGACAATTCTTGAGTCCAAGTTTTTATCTAACTTCCAATAGCCCTTGTAATATTTGAACATTTTTTTGTGCGCATGCCATGTTTTTCGGGTACTTTTCAAATTTATGATAATTATTAATTTTTTATAAACAGTTCAATTAAAATTATTGTGCATACATATACTAAAATAATAATAATACAAATATTTTGAATAAAATATATAATGTTATCTATAAGGAAAGGGGCTAAAAAACGTTGTTGTTATGGAGTATGCCGCACTAATACGCGTAGTTAATCCTTTCAGGAGAATTAATATTATTTTATTGGTTTTCCAAAGCCTTGTTTTGAATATCGCCGAAAACTCAAACATCAGTTGTGTAAAAAAGAAAACTAATGATAAGGTAATATATTTAATTAACTATAAATATAATAGATCGCGCCATAGCCTCAAATATAAAAGTCACTAGAACCTCGATGGCTGAAAAAATATTTCACACAATTACGCAGATCGTTTTTGACCCTAAAAACAAAGAAATAAGAATTATTTTTTCTTTTTTGTAATTACTTTTACTTATTACCATGACAAGTAGAATACAGTTCTACTCGAGATCTAAATTATTATTATCCTTACCTTTCAACTAGTTCGGCTTTTTTTTCCTCCTTAAGGACGCCCATGGCACTTCAATCATCGTCGTAACTGAACACAATTGTGGGTTTCTACGGTAGGATGGACTAATGAAGCACCATTAATTAATTTTTCATTTAATTGTACTCATATTAGAAGTGATAATGCTTGTTGGCTAGCCTAATTTATACAGGGCCGTATTTAGGCGGTGGCAAAAGGGCGCAGCTACCTGGGGGGCGCAAAATCGACTATGTTTTTTTTTTCATCAGGTGACAAAATAAATCAAATAAATAAATTACAATATAACAATTTAATAACAAATTTTTAACCAAGATACTTAATTTTATTATTTTTAATATATTAACACTAAAAAATGTATGAATTATTAATAAAATATTAATTTATTCTAATACCTACAGCAAAGCACTGTTCTTTTTTCCACCACAAAATTGGGATTTTAAAGAAACGAAATCTCGGTTTAAAAAACTTTGAACCTACAACATTGCACTTTAATTTTGTAAAATTTCCGGGGAATAACCCCCGGAATCTTCGTTTCTGTTGGGGTATTTTATCACCTGGTGTGGGGGGGGGCGCAAATTTTAAGCCCCGCCAAGGGCGCGGCCCTACCTAGATACGGCCCTGATATTTATAAAAAGTGCCCGAAACTTTTATATTGCCACATTTTTAACAAGGCGGACGCGCTTGCGCTGAGCATACCCTTAAAATTCCTATCATCAAAAAAAAATTTAAGTTTAGATAAATTAACGATAAGTTAGTTGCTTCTAGAAACATCCTTTGTTCAAACATATTCAAAATTTAAACACGATATAATCCGATAAGCGATAGTTAAAAAAATTATGTACGCTAGTGACAATTTTTGATAGTCAAAGCTCTTAAAACAACTTGGCTTTAAGATGGATTAACAATAGGTTAAGTATCTTCTAGAAACATCCTTTATCTAAACATATGCCAGATTTAAAGGTGATATAAAAAAGTATAAGTTGAATATTTTAATTTATTTAAATATTTATGTTTAGATAAATTTGAAAAGAGTTTTTTTTTTTATCTTTGTAAAAACTAAAAAGAAGGATTTGCAATTTTATAAAAAAACTTTATTTTAAAAAATATTAGACAATATACATATTACATATATTATTAAAGTACCAGGCCGGAGTGATCCTTTGGGGTTGGGGCATATGTTTTTCCCAAATCGTTTAAGTTGAAGACTATTTTAAAAAATTAAAAACCAACTATTTATGTTTAAGATAAATTAAGAATAGGTTAGTTGCTTCTAAAAACATCCTTTGTCTACACTAAGATTTAAAAACGATATAAAACCCTTAAAGGTGAATAATTTATTTTTAATATAGGCCGAAGACAATTCCTTGGCGAATCAAACTATTATAAATTTTAAGAATAAAAAAATAAATATTTAAGGGTTAAAAAGGGTAGTGGGGTTGTATCTTTTAAATCCCATTTTTGGGCCCCTATTATAAATATTTAAAGACACAACCTTAGTTTCGAGCTAGAAAAAGGCTAGATCTGTATGCTCAATTTTTTTCTTAAGAGACTTTTTAAGCAAAAATGTGAAACATTGTTTTTTAGTGACCATAAAACGTAAAAATCTAATAATCTTTAAAGGTGATGATTATGACGCTGTCTCTGTGCGAGAAAAATAAAAAATAAGTGTATCTAACACAATTCGAATTCTCTATATTTTAATTTTAAATGGATAAACTAAAAAAAAAAAGGCAACAGTTTAAAAAATAATAATTTATTTCATAACTTATAAAAAAAAGGAATACAAGAGATCCACATTTTCAGATTTTTATTTCTCCAAAGTATTAGGATTACTAAGTTTACCAGCAAAAACAATGGATCCAGTTTCCTTTTGTATTATAAAATAGATGAATGGTCTGTTTGCTTTAACCACAGGTGGTGGCGCTCTGTTTAGGAATATTGAACCTAAAATAAATAAAACATTACCAATTGCAGAACCTTTTGAATTTGCATTTTACCTATTTTTTTTATCACAGTTTTTTATGATGTAAATGTTGTCAAAGATAATTTGAAAAATTTAAATTGCCAAAAATTATTGTTTTTACAAAATTATAGCTTTACCTCCAGCTGCAGTAGCTACAGTTCCTTCTTCATCAACTTCAATTTCAGCCTTTTGGATAACCCTCGATATAAACAGATAGTGAGGGAATATTCCTAATAAATTTGCTCTCTGTGGATCAAAGACGTCTTTAATGCCCATCTAAAAGAAGCAAAACCATAGTATTAGACTGGGTTAGTCACACAAAATTGTTTTATGTGCATTTTAATTTAATACTACATATGTACCATTGCCCCAGAGTCAAGTAGCATTTAGGGAATTTTTTCCGTAAATTGGCAACAATGTAATTCATTTAACTATATTGAAGAATTTACGGTCACCATTTTATTAAGAAAATTATTGTACAGAAGTTTGCATGTAACAGTGTTGCCGATATGATGATTAATTATTACTCTTGGGTATATTTGCTACTCGGGATGGAAGCTTATTTAACTAGTGATGGCAGATAATTCATAAAAGACCAAAAGATCCAACTTAAATGCTGTCTCCCAAATTTGTGGAATTTATAGAATCTGTATTCAACTTACATTATCAAGAACTTTATCCATATTAAAGTCTGATACGATTTTAAATTTAGGCAGGTAAACGTGAATATCCTCATCTGCGTACATCTGATGGTTCCTTTTAAGGATAGCTAAAATATTAGTTATTGATTCTCTAGTCAATGCATCCAACATATTTGTTAGTGTTTGTGCACCTCTAGGTACCAGTACTAACATCGAAAATGTGTCATCCTAAAAAATTAAATATGTTTGATTTAGAAAGTACAATGGTTGGAATAAATATTGTATTTAACTACTTAGATAGCTTCAAGTTTTGTAATCATTTGAAGGAAAGCGGAGGGGGTTTGTAAAATTACGATGCATTACAGGGGGATGGGGGCTTGATACACATGTTACTTAATCGTTCTTTTTGTCGACTAGATAAAAAATCTTTTTGTGTGGTTCCCGTATTAAAAGGGTGGAGGGTACAGAAAACCGTTACGGCGCGTTACATGGGGAGAGGAGGGGTGTCAAAAATCGCCAAAAATTGCTTTACGTAATACTTGAACGCTCCCTTTGAATACTTATTACGATCTTTTGTAAATCAACTTACAAATCCATATGGCAATTCAAGCGCGTCAGCCTTTATGGCATCAATCCTTGCATATGCAAAGGGATGTGCTTGATACATCATGTTAACTTCCCCAATTCTGTTCTTTTTGTCATCTAGAAAAACATCCCTTTGTGTGGCTGACCTATTAAAAGGCGTTTGCCACTGTCCTTTGAAATACATCGTGCTTGTGATGAAAAGATACGCGTTCTGAACATCAGCTAAAAATATGTGATTAAATGATTATAACTTTTTCCTGATATCCGATAAATGACTTAAAAAGGTATGCTTTAGACGTAGGGGTGAACGGCAGATCTTGCCAAATACCCTGTTAAAGTACTGGGCAATGTACAGGATGGCGCCTTTTCAATGGATTTTCAGGGTTGAACTAAATGGGACACCCTGTATATTATTCGACTATTTATTTTTCAATAAAATTTCATATTTACTGATTACATACACTTAATATTTTTGGTATTTGTAAAAACTTTAAGGAAAACTTCATAATATTTAAATTTTGCAACCCTGCATTAAATCTACATTGCAATAAACTCATCAATTGATTGATTGATTGATTGATGACATAAATACACAAGTTGAGGTTTTGTCCGCCTCGACACTGCAGCCTACAGGATTTGTTGTATCTCTTGTGTATTTGTTTCAGTTAAAAAGGTTTGACACCTTAGACAGGTGTAGTAGCCCTTTTACTGTTCTTTTCTGGTCTCCAGCCTCCTGGTGGTTAGTGTCCACCATGAGGTTTTGATTTGTTCTCCAGTATGTAAGTGCAGGGCACTCATATATGATGTGAGAGGCTGTCTCTTCCTCTTCGTCACATAGTCTGCAAATGGGTTTTTCTCTATGGATGCCCATATTGTGCATATGTTTTCTTAGGGTGCAGTGTCCGGTTATTAATCCTGTCACTATTCTAATCTGATTCCTATTTAGTTTTAGTAATTCACTTGTCAATGCTTTCGATGGTGAGTCCAACATTGATTTACTGTGATATTGCCTTGGAATGTGGTTCCAGTATGACTGATGTTGTGTTTGAATTCACCGAGTCATGTAGCCACAAACCGAGGCTTTTGGTTTTGCAAAAACAGGTTCAGGACCCACAAACATTGCTGCGGAGCCTCGCCTGGCCAGGGAGTCTGCATTTTCATTGCCCTGTATTCCCCTGTGTCCTGGCACCCAGGAAAGTGTAACTTTGTTGTGGTTAGCCTGGTTTAGGAGGCATTGCAGACAGTTCCAAACCAACCTTGAGTTGACTTGTTGGGATGCCAAAGCTTTTATGGCCGCTTGACATCAGAGAAGACAGTAATGTCCAACTCATCAATTACTAAGTTGATTATTTTTATAAAAATAATAAATATTATTTTTAAATTATTAGCAGGGCCGTATTTAGTAGATGGCGAAATGGGCGCCCGTCAAGGGCGCAGCTACCGGGGAGGCGGAAAATCGGCTATGACTTTTTTATCAGTTGTCAGTACCGTAGTCATATTATTATTATTTTTTATTGACAAAATTATTCAAATTAATAAATTACAACAGTACAATTTTATAACATATTTAACTAAGATACTTAATTTAATTATTTTTAAATATATTAAGACTGAAAAAAAAGCGTATGAATTATTTCAGCTGCGGATAAATTGGTATTTTATAAACTGGGGGCAGCACTAGTTTTTTTTTGCATATTATTTAATTTATTAAAGTATAAATGTTACATTTTGGTAGGCCTATGCACAGTATTTTTGTAACTACGATTTTATTGTTGAGAAAATTTATTCTAAGTTTAATCATCCGCAAATATGGATGTATGGTTAACTTACATTTCACTTCTTTCAGTCAGATACAAACAGTTGTTTTATGTAAATCATATCTCTTTAAAATAGTAGACCAATATTTTCATATAAAGAAAATATAGAATTTGACACAAATTCCACTACAAAATTGGTATTTTAAAAAACGAAATTCTCGGTTCAAAAAACTTTAAACCTACAACTTTGCACTTTAAATTTGTAAAATTTCCGGGAAATAACCCCCAAAATTCCCTTTTTTGTCCTCCGGCCCTGATTATTAGCTAATTGCTAATTTATTTATTCTTAATTTCAATTAACTAAGTACGCAAAAGACTAGATGAAAACCTAGTTGTCTATGGATCGTTTAAAAGTAATAAAAAAATAAATAAATATTACAAAATTATAACATATATTAAAAAAACAATAATAAATAATAAAATTTTACACAGGGAGTGCAAAATTTAAATACGATGTTCAGGTTTTTGTTGTCTTTTTTCCATACATTTTTTTCCAGAAATAACTATTTTTTTTAAATAAATATAAAGTGTGAAGTATCAATAATGAGGTAATTTTATTTTAAAACGAATATTAGAACAATATACAGGGTGTCGTATTTAAAAAAAAGCAACTGTGCATTATATATTTCTAACTGTAACCGATAAAAATAAAATCAAGCACGCCATTGGATTCTACTTAAAATTCTACATAAACTTGAATTTTTACATTTTTTATCTTTACTAACAACTGAGATACAGAGGTGTGCTGAAATCGTCAAATTTTGTAAAACCCCAGTATCTCGAGACGAATTAAGTTGTTCGCGATTGGTCTTCGTCATTGCAGCTGTTTCGAAAATCGAACTAAAAATGTGCAATCAGATTTGCTCTATCTCTTGTTGTTTTCCCAATACCCTAAAAAAGGCACCACCCTGTACTGCCTGTACACTCACCTCCACAAAAATTCGGCCACTGCATATTGGCCCCCCAATTTTAAAATTGGCTTTCTTGCCAACCGCTTATTTGATGATCTTTTTTTTCTTTGATTAAAAGTTTGATTTCTTAGTAACGATGTTACGTCAGAAATTTTTATTCAGAACTAAATTAAAGCACCTGTTCTGGTGATCGTTTTCAAACAGTGTATCTCCAATAGAAAAATAAAATTAAAATCCAGGAGTTGTATTTTCCGTTAATTTCTTTAAAACTAAACTTTAAAAAAAAATTAACTGCACAGTCAAAATCAGCATTAAATTCTCTAAAACTTTTCCCATTTTAACATTTCTTTATCTTGTACACTAAGCGAGATAACAATAAATGTATGCCATATTTGGGACAAACTGTATGCTATAATTAAATTCTAAATAAAAATTTCTGGCATAGCATCATTGCTGAGGAATCAGTCTATAATTCCTTCCTCTCCTGAATTTTTAGTTTCCTTGCGAGGAAATCATAATTTCGACCAGTTTCTATTGGCCAGATTTTTTGTGGAGTTGGGAGTATAAATTTTAAGGTCTAAAAATCATACCTGGACTAACTAAAACAGGTATTCTGTTTCTTGTTGCTCTTGCGACATAATTGTTTATTGCATTAGCTGCCTCTTCATTGTTGCTATTAAAATTAACGGGTGTTATACTAGTACCATAATACTGTTTTGCCACACTGGCGAATTTGTCTTTTACAGGAAACTGTTGATTTGTAAAAATTCCATTCGATGTTTCAAACTCGGCTTCCTTGGATCTCAACTTGAAAAATTTCATAATATAATAATATATATATATATATATATAATATATATATATATATATATTTTATATATATATATATATATATATATATATATATATATATATATATATATATATATATATATATATATCCCGAAAACTACTGGACTTATGAAGATAAAAAAATTTAAATGTAGGCCATTAATTATGATTAAAAATGATCTGTTTTACCATTTTAACAAGTTTGTAAAGGAAAATCGTTGTCTTTTTTAGGATTATAAATATGGAAGTTGGTAATCAAGCTTTTAATTACGCAGAAAGAAAATTATTTAGAAGTGAGACTGTTCTACAGGGTAGAAATAGATGTTTGAAGGTGGAGGAGCCACTTTTTACGGGTTAATTTGAAAAAAATTTGTTTGTTAATTTTTTTAAAAAACAAAAAAGTTTTTTTTACTGTTAACGTATATGATATACACAACAATATAATCTTCAAAAAACAATAGAAATTACATTTACATATTTTTTTTTCGTATAACCCTATCATATTGAAATACAAAAAATACCTGTAATGTCCTAGACAACTTCTGGTACGAATCTCTGACAGCATTTTTATTTTGTGGTAGTCGCAATGCACTTTCTAGCTGATCAGCTGTATTGTCATAAGCACCCTCTGCCACTACTGTCAAAAGGGTCCATATCGTCAGAGGGGATAATGCTATATTTAAAGAATCGCCACCTTCATGATGGACTGCCTGAAAAATTGAATAAACATAAAATAACATCATACAAATTTAAGGCATTCTGTTCTAACCATCGAGAACAGATTAAAATTGTATTATTTAAAATAATTTTCGAGATAGGCATACCCCATTCCCAGGATTATCGGGACTAAAACAAGCCGGGGTCCCGGACTTCAAACCCTATTCGCGTGGCCCAGATATTCCAGCACCCACTCCATCGTCTGTCTTTGAACAATCGGTGTACCAAACCGGTGCTCTGCAGAGGCAATATTTTAAATAGCACAAAAATCCCAAATTATACTCAAACTGTTCCATTTATTATAATAAAGTTTTTTCATTATTTTCCGTTGTGCGCGCTCTTTAAAGTCTGTCTGTTATTGTACCACCCCGTATAAAACATCCCAAAGAATCATTGCCAAATAATGCTATAATGTAATTATTGGCTTAACTGTATAAAACCGGTTTTACAATATGCACCGCATTTTATTTCGAATAAATTTCCCTAATGAATCATTAATTTAACTAATTAAATAAAATATTAAATAAAAATACCAATTCATTCTTATTCAACTATTACGCAACTACCAACCGGTATAAAATTGTGTATAATTACAATAACGTCTCAAAATAATTTTCATGATGCTTAATATTTATGAATTAGACTTTGAATCATGCCTGGTTTAAACCCAAATATACTGATGTACTGGGAGACTAATTAGACTGGTATACATATATGCATAGGGTAACAAATTAGGTTATAACAGTTATTCCTATTTTAATTTTTTGATATCTGCTGAAAAAAAAATCCATGGGTATCCTTTTATATTTACCAAAATTGCCTGAGATTTATAGCCTCGCATTAAAATCTACATACCTAAATTTATACATTCTTAACAAGATCACTTCATAAAATTAAAAAAAATATATCCTTTGTTTATAATAATTTTAAAGCTTTGACAAAAAAAATTAGAGTAATATTGTCAAAGTTATAAAATTATTATAAACAAAGGATTAAATTTTTTAAAACTTTTATGGCGTTATCTTGTTAAGTGTGTGTGGCCTCCACAAAGGATTTTTACCACAATTAAACATTTTTTTTTGAAGTACAATGAAGAAGTTCAAAACAATTTTGTTAATTACCAATTGTCTCACTTGTTGAAAAATTAACTATAAGTTTTTAACAGGAATAAATGCTTTGAAGTGTTCTGAATCCACCGTAATTTTTAAAATTTATTCAATTAATATTTAATACCTTAAAAAGAATAATTTAGTGTGTAGTACTCGATTTTGACTCCGAGCGCACAACCAAAAATGTCGTGTTAAATTAAAATTATAAATAATCAAGATAGAGTTCCGGGAGTTTAGACTTTTTTTGGAAGTTTCCTCCTCTTCAAGGAACTTTTTTGCAATTTTAGCTATCTCTTATGGTTTTTGAGTTATCGTCAAAAATCTAAATGGCTTCTTTTTTTTTCGTTTTTTGTTAATAACAATTGCATTATTAAAAAATCCTCAGAACGCCTTTCCCAGATTTGCATTCCGCGTCGAATGAGCTATCGCTCATATTTTTCAAAGCCGTCTTACTATTTTTCGCAGGAAACACGCTTTTCGGCTAGACTAAAGAGGCTGATAGAAATTTGGCTCTTATTTTACATGCAGTATTGGCCAAAAGTAGATGAACAAAACACGTTAACTAAGACAGTTTTACTTGTGAGTTGCTTTCAGTATCGGCTACGAAATTAAATAGTTGTTTATCTTTTTTACTATCCCACGCGGTATCAAGTTTTCCGAAAATCTGCAGCAGCGTGTAATAAATGCTTACCAAAGATGTGTGCAGCAATCTGAAATTGCAAAACAATTTCAAATGGGGAGATCAGCTGTGCATTACATTTTAAAAAGATTTCGTGACAGAGGAAATGTTATAGCCAAACTCAAATCTGGTCGAAAAAAGTTGATTCCAAGTTACAAAAAACGATTAAAAGAATTTCACAAGAAAATCCGTTTTTGTCGTCCATCAAAATAAAAGGCAAAATTGAGGAAATGGGTTATTAGTCAGTAAGCGCAAGGACGATTCGGCGTAAATTAGTATATATAAAACTGTTTTCAAGAAGGCCGGCGAAAAAACCTCTGCTTTTCAGAAAAAATGTGAAGGCCAGATTATCGTTTGCCAAGAAACATAAGGATTGGACTTTGGAACAATGGAAACGAGTCTGCTTTAATGACGAATCCAAATTTAATTTATTTTCTTTGGATGGGATTTAGCATGTGAGGCGTCCCCGCAATACTCGTTTGTTGCCAAAATTCACTCGGCCAACAGTGAAACATGGTGGAGGGTCAGTTATGGTCTGGGGGTGTTTTTCCGGATTTGGAATGGGCCCACTGTATAAGATAGATGGCTTAATGGATAGGTTTATTTACAAAGACATCTTACAAAATGTTTTGACACCTTATCTGGAAGAAAAGATGCTGTTATTATACCATTTCCAGCATAATAACGACCCAAAACATGCATCACAATTGGTAAAACGATTCTTAGAAGATGAAATGGTCCCCGTTTTAGAGGGGCCATCTCAATCCCCAGACCTAAACCCCATCGAAAATTTGTGGGAAATACTAAATCAACAAATAAGGACAAAAACCTACAAAATAAAGAAGATTTGTTTCTTGCTTTGAGCGAAGCTTGGAAAAATATGGACCCTGCAATAATCGAAAGACTTCTTGAGTCTATGCCAAAACGATGCCAAGAAGTGATTCGTAATAAGGGTTATTATACAAAATATTAGCTTAACTTTATACATGTGTTATCTACTTCTATTTTTTTAAGTTAGGAACTTTTAGAATATCATTTAGTTTGTTCATCTACTTTTGTCCAACTGACAATTTTTTAAATATTTTTTACTGGTAAATTAAATAAAGAAGAGAAGAACAAAAAAGCTTGTTTTATGTACTTAAGTGTGTACATATATCATGATTAAGTATTTATAAGAAAAAGTTTAGTTCTAGGAAAATAATGCAAAAAATTATTTTTTTTTATAGTGTGTTCATCTACTTTTGGCCAATACCTTATAAGTGTTTTTGGGCGGTCTTAAACTGTTTTAAAGTGTTGCTGTCTGTCTCAGGTCAACTAAGATGCTCAAAATGATGAGAATTGTAAGTGTGACATGGCACATCATTGAAACTTTGTGGTATTAAAATAGACGAGATTTTTAGTGCCATATTTATTCAAGATCCTGATGGTAAAATAAAATCTACATTACCCTGCACTTAGTAGAATCAAAAATTTACGTACGAAAAATCTCAGAAATGTTAACTATGATGTAATTCTGACATTAAAAACAACAACCAATCGTTATGTACATTCCGTAATTTTTTATAGGAATCGAGAAACAATAACATTATTTAAACTAACAGATTTCTTAATTAACCACTAAAATAAAGTTGAGGTGAGCATGATTTGAACAATGGTTTTACATCATTATTTGTTATGGTCATAAAATAAATTAGGTGTACAAAATGCAATGCCATTTTTTGTTGATGTTTGTGGTAATACGGCTGATCTCAAATATATACACTGGCTTTTGTCTGGTTGCTGCTCTACCTAAATATCTGTTGTCTGTTAAAAAAAACTAAAAAATATTTCTACCGCATCACTGCATCTGTATCATACGCAGGGTTGAGATGATTAAAATCAATTCATTAAAATCGCGATTAAAATCATGATTTTAATCAGTATGATTAAAAAAAAACATGATAAATTTAAAAAGGTTTAGAATTTTAACACTTAAAATGTATTTGTTCATACAAAAAATAAAATCCAGACGCATTTTTATGTGGTGCTATTTATTATTTTATTATAATAATCAAAAAGAACAGCCGGTTATTACAAAAATAAAACTGAAAACACCTTTCATACAAAAAATATTTAATGTAGACAAAAAAAATATAAATTAAAAAACCTAAGTGGTAATAATGCTGAAATAGAAATACTAGTTTAGCTGCTTTGTCAGTGCCAAGTCTGTTTCTTATATCTGAATGTACATGTCCATAAGTAAAAAACATCCTTTCGATATCAGCAGACGATGCACCAGGCACACAAAACAGAAATCACTATAGGGAGCACTTGCTTAATTTCTGAAACATCTTTTTGAGATCTCCAGCACTTTACTGCTGTTACACATTTAATTTTTTCCTATAAAAACAGAGGTTTGTTAAAACGGTCCGACTTAGCTTCCAACTTAATTAGTAATGGTAATAATCCTGTGTCTGTAAAATATTTGGAAACAATGTATAGAGCATCTTTCTTTTTTTCAGCTAGCAATGCATATTCTTTTTTGTTTATTGTAGGATCCAAAATATACGCCAAAAAGTGAAAGGATGTTAGAGCTTCAACATATATGATCTTAAATAATGGATACTGACGCAAGTTTCTTTCTTCTTTAAATTTAAAACTGTTTAAAATAGCCAGTAACTTTTTCCATATCTTGAGATAAAAATGCACCTTTTATTGGTTACAACAACTGTAGAAAATCTTTAGCCATCCTTTTAATCCAGATATCTGACACTTTTTTAAAAATCACTTGATTCATTTGATCTTTATGTTCTTCACACTATTATCAATTTTGGCCACTCATTTACATAGATCTCAAGACAATTTGAAAGTGTATTCCATCGAACATCCGAACAATTTCTTGTACCCTTTTTCTTGCAGAGCAAACTAATTAAGTGTGCCGAACAACCATATGTAATTTTAGGGTAATTGGACGACTCGGTAATTTTTTTCTTCATACTGACCATGTTGCTGGCATTATCTGTAACAGTACTGGTAACTTTACAGTTATATTCATTTTTTCATTCATTTGTTGAGTTAATAGCCAATTCGGCAAGAGAGTCAGCTGTATGGAGATGACCAGATGTATCTATGCTTTCTAAAAGAACACTATTTCCATCCTCTGCAGTCACCGACAAAGATAATCGGCTTATTATGTATATTTTTATAGCTCTAAAACTGCAATTTGTTGCGCAAACGGCTTTGGCTATTTGTCTGTTCAATTCTTTTTTCTTATCTTGTCCAGTCCGCACAACAAAAGAATCCAAATGACCGCTACATCCACTATTTTCACGTCCACCTGCACTTCTCTTCTTCTGAATTTCACTCTGGCTAGTTCCGGGCTGCGACTGACAATCACCATGAAGAGTTTCAAGACCACTGCTGATCTCACTAGTTTTACTTTAGCAGGTTTCCCAATGACTTTTTAGTTTGTCCACTAAACCTTGCAATTATTTACCACACTTTTTACATACTGCTCTTTGCAACCTAGTTTGCCCACCACCTTCTTTTTTATAAAATGCTGCCAAATGCAAAATTCCTTTTGCCCCAGCTAGTCATGAGTCCAAAGCAAAAATATTACTGAACTAAAATAAGTGCGTATCGTTTCTATTCTACTCATAAAAAACGACAACGGAATATTTGACTTACACCATCGGATTATAAAAAGACTCCGGAGGATCAAATGAGTTCACAAGAGAAATTTACAACTCAAAATTTTACTCCTATTATAAATCAATTAATTTCTTTTTAAAACAGAGACTTTCTGCTTCTGAATCCATTTATTCTAATTCTGGGTTTTTACATCAGGTACCAAATTTAACTCAAAATAAAATTAAATCTCGCTCTCTAAAACTTGTTAGATTCTACAATAATAATTTGGAAGAGAACCTAGGTGTCGATCTTGTACACTTTGTTAAATTTTTGAATACATATCGGCATAGGCGAGCGCAGGGTAAAGCTGGTGTGGGTGCCGAGATAATAATAATAATAATGCGCATATGTATCAAACAGATCAGGAGAAGCTGCAAGCCTGGTTGGAGAAGCATCTTCATGGACGTCACCCCAACGAGGTCAGCCAGGAAAATGTCGACAAGATCGCGTCGAACTACTGGCTGACGTCGGGGAAGATGTTCCCAGAGACTGAAGGTTTTTTATTGGCTATACAGGACCAGGTTATTCCGACGAAAAACTATCTGCTGCATATCGTTAGAGACCCGTCTATAGGGAACGATCGATGCAATCCAGCATATAACGGGGGGTTGCCAAGCATTTGCAGCATCAGAGTATAAGGAAAGACACGATTCAGCCGCCAAGATACTCCATAAACAATTGGCAGAGAAGCTAAAGCTTTTACAGAATGAAAAATTGCCTTACTATAAGTATACTTCGGAACCTATTCTCGAAAACAATGAATTTAAATTGTACTGGGACAGAACTGTACTTACAAACCAAACTGTTGCTCACAATAGACCAGATATTGTATTGGTGGATAAAGTTGGCAGAAAAAAACACTGATCCATGTCGCTATCCCGAACAACAACCTACGGAAGAAATACAATGAAAAGATTGCCAAATACAGAAACCTAGAAACACAAATAAAAAGACAGTGGGGAATGAATAACGTCCAAACGATCCCCATAATTTTATCAACAACTGGCATTATACCAAAAACTCTTTTACAAAACATCAAGGGACTAGGCCTCGGTGAACATCTGTATAAGGCTATGCAAAAGGCAGTGCTACTTGCGACCGCTCGGACTGTCCGGAAATTTGTGGGGAATACAGCAGAACCTAAGAGAACCTAGAGCCCGAAAACATGGAAAGGGTTCCCACAGAACTCAATCCTTTTGATATCTGAAGATATCTGGGATGAGTGAATGTTCCCCTTAGAGGGAGTGCAAATGAAGTAAATAAAACTATGAATAACAATATATCGATATTAATACATTGTTATTAATAAAATTAATTATTAATAAATTAATAAGAATAAGTTTTTGGGAATGTTTGGTAAATATTTATGAAATAATAACAAACCGAGTACATTATATATTATTTATTATAAAATAATTCTTCTTTCATAAGGTACAATTTTTTGAAATTCGTTTATCACATTACTTATATCAATATTTGCGGCTAATTCCTGTTCCACAAATGGAACCAGGAGATTTTCTAAACGTTCTTGGCGTATTGTGGATCTTAATTTTGATTTTACCATACTCATTTTCGAGAAGGTGCTTTCGCGTGTAATTTTTAAATTGAACCTTATCAAATAATAATTTTCATATTTTAAATACAGTAATCTTTTTCAGACTAGTGGGGATGCCACGGCACCCACTGTGCGCACGCCTATGCATATCGGCTTATTAAATATAAGAAAAGAACTTTAAATGTGCAGGTTACTAAAAGAAAAGAATGTGGGCGATGCGGTTCCAAACGTTTAGGTAACACTTTGTTTATATTTAGTTCTAATACTAACTAATTGCAGTGGGGAGAGATCGTTCTTAATGTTCAAGTAAATTAAAAATCGACTTTGGTCTACGATGGGTCAAGAGCGTTTGAATCATCTCTCTATAAGAAGTATTAGCACCATGTTTTAAAGGATTAGATATGTCTAATATAATCCAACAATTTGCATTAAAAAAATCTAGAAAAGTGCAAGAACTTTAATGACAGATTATCTAACTCCATTTTATTAAACTTATAGTAAAATTGTTTTTTCCATATTTTATTCATTTTTAGGAACTGCACTTTAATTTGTAATTGGTATTATTTTAAAAATATATTTGTAAAAGTAGAGTAAATTTTTCCTCAATTTTTGAATAGTAAGATGTAGGGCCCCCACTCGAAATTTGCCTCCACAGTCCTAAACCCGGCGCTGCCTCTGGGTCTTCGTAAGAAACACCTTTCACACTTTGTTTGATTTGTAATATATTATAATTAAATATGTAAACTAACTAAAGAAGATCGCAGAGTATTGAATATATTAAAATTAAAATAAGAATAAAATAAAATACTTACAGCTAACAAGTCTACCGAAAATCTGTTAATTGAATCAGCTATATTAAATTTCTCTTGTAAAAATACTGGGGTGGCTGTGTAGACAAGTGTTCCAACAAAAATAACTGAAAAAATTGAAGAAAAACATATATATTTAAATTAAAAAATATACTTACTTTCTACTTAATTCCTAAGGCTAGATTTAGAGCTTGGCCGACGGTCGGCGCTGACATCGGACGAATTTGGATATATCAATGAAAATGTATGATCAACTACAGTGCAGAGCGCGTAGCCGTCTATAAGCTCTACATTCTAGCACCAAATTCAGCCTTAATGTTAAACCGTTTTCTTTTTGTTATTTTTTTTACTTTTATGACAGCCCTCGAAAGCTTGTATAAAGCCAAAATTTTTCTAATAAATAACGTTTAATTTTAATACTCTAAAATTTTGTTACCCTTTAATTGTTCTGGGAGATCCTTTCTAAGGTCCTTCAGAAGATTTGCCCAGAGTTATATAATTTTTGACATTGCTGTAATTAAGAAATTTTTGAATTTTTCTAATAAATAACGTGTAATTTTGATACTCTAAAATTTTGCTTCTCTTTAATTCATAAGAGAGATTCTTCCTAATTAAGAAATTCGCCGAAATATCAAATTTCTGAATTTTTCTAATAAATAACATTTATTTTGATACTCTAAAATTTTGTTTCGCTTAAATTTGGATGGGAGATCTTCCTAAGGTCCTTCAGACGATTTGCCTAAAGTTATAGAGTTTTTGGACATTGCTGGATTTAAGAAATTTGACAAAATATCAAATTTTTGAACCTTTCTAATAAATAACGTTTAATTTTGATTCTCTAAAATTTTGCTTTTCTTTAGCTCATAGGAGAGATCCTTCCTAAGATCCTTCAGAAGATTTGCCTAGAGTTATAGAATTTTTGGACATTGCTGGATTTAAAAAATTCGTCGAAACATCAAATATTTGAATTGTTCTAATAAATAACGTTTAATTTTTGATACTCTAAAATTTTGTTTCGTTTTAATTCATATGGGAGATCCTTCCTAAGGTCCTTTAGAAAATTTGTCTGAAGTTATAAAAGTTTTGAACATAGCTGGATTTAAGAAATTCGCCGAAATATCAAATTTTTGAACCTTTCTAATAAATAACGTTTAATTTTGATCTCCAAAATTTTGCTCTTCTTTAGCTCATATGAGAGATCCTTTCTAAGGTCCTTCAGAAGATTTGTCAAAAGTACTAGAATTTTTGGACATTGCTGGATTTAAGAAATTCGCCGAAATATTAAATTTTTGAACTGTTCTAATAAATACCGTTAATTTTGATACTCTTAAATTTTGTTCCGCTTTAATTCAAATGGGAGATCCTTCCTAAGGTCCTTCAGAAAATTTGTCTGAAGTTATAAGAGTTTTGGACCTTGCTGGATTTAAGAAATTCGCCGAAATATCAAATTTTTGAACGTTTCTAATAAATAACGTTTAATTTTGATTCTCTAAAATTTTGCTCTTTTAGCTTGTATGAGAGATCCTTCCTAAGATCCCTCAAAAGATTTTCCTAAAGTTATAGAATTTTTGGATATTGCTGAAACTCAGAATCCAGTGGAAACCCTAAAATTTCCTACTGTACCGCCGGCCGCCAGTTTTAACTCCGTTTCAAATAAAAATAAATTTTATAACAAATAATCTGTTTTTTTTTAGTAATTGATTATGAGCCCAAAAAAACGCAGAGCGCGCTCCCCAATAATTTGCCGCTGATGTCGGCTGAAGGTCTGGCTACGCCACTGGTTATAGTAAAAACCAGTTTTACGTTAGTTGTCTCACAAAAATTATTGTAAATAAATCTATTAACTATTCCACTACACATTTTGACGGTTTTTGACATGCCAGATAATAATTTAAAATACATCAATTAAAATTGAAGGGAAAACACATTTTTTTTATAAAATTAAACGTATAATAAATTATTTTTGATTCAGATGTTTTATTCGCTTTACACTAGGTATTCGCTGGTAATTTGCCACAATTGGGTTAAAAAACTTGTTTTGGAACAAGATATGGAATGAAATAAAATTATTATTGTTATAATGTATTATATACAATAACAATTGAATTGTTTAAAACAAATTTAAGATCGAATATGTGTGAAATAGGTTTTCTAAACATGTATTTATATATAGATTTTTATACTTACTTAACTTTAACCTCATTTTACAATGTTCACTATAAATGTTAATAGATAAATAAAAATACAAAATATGATAGTCACCAATTACACAATGAGAGATTAACACTAACAATATTGATTAGTTACAGGTACACATTACTTTAGTCCACTGGGATTGACTGGGATTTAGTTTCAATGACCGTGACCACTTCTTGATGGAAACAAAATAAAAAAAAAGCATGTATTTTATGTTTCGTTTAGTTGCTCTGACTAAGAATGAAAAACTGTATCTGAAGGCATTTATAGCCCAATACGTAATCTGAACACTACAATGCAAACGTGACTAAAAGCAAAGTAATAAAAGATTATCGGAAGAAAATAGGCTTTTTTTTATTCACAGCGATGTCTAAACGAACCTGGAAAAACCAGATTCATAAAGGCGGCTATTTACTAACTGGTGAAATAAACAGTTTTGGGAGCTTGCATGCGTAATTAAAATTTGTTTACAAGCGAACAACAATCCGCCAGTGTTGCTTGTTTGTATTAACTTTCAAAGGCCATTGAATTTTGATGGTTTAGTATACATTTACTGATGCCGCATGCCAAAAATCATCACTTACTTCAGTGGCGTCACGCGTCACAACAGAATCAATCCTTTAAGGGGGTATTTTAGTCTAGAAGCATGAATTTTCAGCATTTTGTGACGTGGATACCTGTACATTAGTTGAGTTAATGGGCCTTGCAAAAAAGTCGAGAGGAGTCAAATCCTGCGATCTTGCAGGCCATGATTTGGTATAGTATTTTTCACGATCTAAGAAACTGACCTAGCCCGAGACGGGATAATGACATGCAATAAAACCATAAAAGTATTAGCCGTGACAGGGTCGTATTTATTTTGTTGTTGGCGAATAAGAGATTATTACCTGAAAACTCAAGACAGTAAGTATAAAAGAAATCTTTATTTCTGAAATACTGTCAGTTATTAAGTTCTGCGGTGATAGCGTGTTTGAAGATGTCCAGTGCAAAAGCCGTTTCAGGCAACAGCCGAAAATGTTTGCCTGTTGAAGCAAAAATAATCGTTAAAAGTCTCTCTAAAGTTAGTAGATCGAGGCCACGAAAAACATTTTTCATAAAAGGAAACATCAACTTTAACCGGCGTTCCTCAAAGTACAGTGTGGAAAATTGTAAATAATACTGTTAAGGCTAGAAAAGTACGAAAAGACAGTGGTGCACCTAAATCTGTTGATTTATGCAATGAAGATTTAATTCGTCGGAAAATTTCTCAGATGTACGAAGAGCAGAAAGTTCCCACATTATTATCACTCTCAGCGAGGCTATCCGAGGATGATTGTGACATAAAATGTTCTACTACAACCTTGTGGCGTACTCTACGTCGTTTGGGTTTTTTATTTTAAAAAATAGACAAAAGGCAAGTTATAATGGAATCCCCGCTTGCAACAACTTAGAATACAATATCTGAAAAAAATAAATAGGGCTAGATCGGAAAATCGAACGATAATATACCTAGATGAGACATGGTATGACACCCATGGCACACCAAGTAAAGTATGGACTGATAAATGTCACACTAAAGCTCCGTCAAATAAAGGTAAAAGAATAACAATTGTTCATGCGGGGTCAGAAGATGGCTGGGTACAAAACAGTTTATTTTTGGCAGCCAAAAACATTTCGGATTCCAGCTTAGATTACCACTGCGATACAACTGCTGAAGTTTTTGAGGACAGGTTTTAAAACAAATTATTACCGAATATACCACCAAGAAGCAGTATTGTGATGGATAATGCATTCTACCATAGTCGTCAGTTGAATAAAGTGCCAAGTTCCACCAGCAGAAAAAAGGAAATACAAGACTTTTTGTCTGACCGTGACATATATTTCCATGAGAGTTATAATGTTAAGCAATTTTTAGAGGTTTTAAAATGTTACCATTTCAAAACAGAATACGTTTGCGATAAAATTGCAGAGGTAGCAGGTCACGAAATAGTTCGTCTTCCGCCATATTACTGCATTTTCAATCCGATCGAGTTGATATTGCATAAACTTAAGTCTAATATACGCGCGCACAATAATACACCAACTTTAAATCCTAGTGTGATTGTACTGATAAAAACAGAAGTCTAACCGTTGAAAACTGGAGAAACTGTATTGGACACGTTAAAAAAATTGAAAATTCTTATCGCTCTATGTATATAAATATAAATAGCCTAGAACCTATAAGAAGAATTATTATTAATTTGGAAGATAGTAGTGATAGCGAAATTGATTTAGAGTAAGATATGGTGTGTTTTATTTTGTTCTTAAAAGTAAGTATTATATACTGTTAAAATATAGTATTACTTCAAATTTTTGTTTGTTTATTTTCTGAACCAACTTTACACATTAGAAGAATTAATAAATTGTAAAAAGTAATTTACTTAGTAGGTACTTTATCTTTTTCATCAGGTATAGTGCGGCCCTGCACGGTAAATCCGAAAAGTTTTATGGTTTTATTTCATTCCAAGCCTAAGTCAAGTCAAGCAAGTTTCTTAGATCGTGAAAAAAGTATACCTCTGCCACAAATAGGTTGTACAGAAAAAGTTCTAGTCAGAAATTCCTGAACTGGAAGCAGGACAGCTAAACCTGCTGAAACTAAATTTTCTTGAAATTAACATTTAAGGTACTTATCTTAAAACTTATCTTAATCTTAAAACTGTAGTATATACTAGGAAAATTCTTTCAGTTTATAATACATCAGGTATTTATTATGGCATTGGGGCTCTTCGCCGGCTGCTCAAACAGATTTCACTGTGCAGAAACGCATTTTAAGATGCATTCTGGAAATCACTCAGATGACAAGCTGCAGGTCGCGGTTTAAAAATCTGGGTATACTTACTTCAAAATATGTTTTTCTGAATATGACAAGAATATCTAAAGCCAGTGATGTGCATAGTCATTTCACCCGCCTCCGGAGATAATTTGCAAATTCTATCTGGAAGAATAAACTTAACAAAAAAATCGCCAGGATCAGTGTGGAAAAAGATTGATCAAAATAAAATACAATGTTTGATTGGAAGTTATGATAAACTACTACTGTGTTTTTGAAACAGCAATTACGGATACTTAAAGATTTATGTTTTTTGTATAGTTTTCCATGGGATTATGATCAGAAAAATGGAAAGAAAAGCAAAATTAAGTATCGGCAGTTCTACCTTGTGTTTTGCTAAAGAGATTACCAATAAATTCATCATGTTTTTATAAGAACTTATCAGTTAAGTTATGATAGAATTTCTATCTGGACATTTTTCGATCCAGATTTTTATTGGAACCTAACATTTTCTATTAGGCTTTTTCCACAGGGATATTTGGAAATTAAAGTCTTTAATAAACTGCCCGTACTTATTAAAGATACTTTAAATTTACGAGTTTAAAAACAAATTAAACCTTACTTGCAGGGCCGGATTTAACTTTTTCCGCCCTAATGTCATTATTTTTTGAATATCAGAACGAAAAATTTAGCATTAAAAGAATGTTAACTTCACTAGTAATTCTTATAAAAATTTAATAAACAAATTTAACAAAAGTGAATGACACAGAAAATTAAATAACAATTTTTTAAAACAAACAAATTTCATAACATAAAAACGAAATATAAATTAAAATGGTAAAACAAATAAGTCGTTTTTTAACTATGTGTTATTTAATTATAGGCAAAACCCTATACTAACATTTTTCTTTGAACCTTTTTCTCCTGCAAAACTATTAATTATATCATTAAAATTTACAATTACATTTTTATAAAATTAATCGTAAATTTGCCGCCATAATATTTGCCGCCCTTCAGCCTATCAGCCTACCGTAAATCCACCCCTGCTTACTTGATAAGTTTGGAAGTGTATTTTCGGCATAATAAATTGATATTTTTTAATAAAATTTATTTTAAGGCTTTAATCTTTATTTTTAAAGTTAGTTTTTTAAAAGTTTGTGTGTATATACTACTAAGTGTACTACCAGGCTTGGTGTTTGTTTATATAAATTGTGATATTATTATGGGCCTATTAACGAAATCCATACATTTATTGTAAATGTATCTGGAAAAATAAATAATTATTATTATTATTATTTATTTTACGCCACTGATAAAGCATTGTGGTTACATGTTAATGGAACTTATTGATTCTTAGATAGTCACATACTGTTTTGTTCTTTACTTTTAGATCCGCTCAGATAACAAATCAATAAAAATTTTTGTTTGTATCGACATAACTATTCGTTTATTTCTTGATAGGTAAAAATAATTTACCGATGCTTCTTTAATAAGGCATTTCATATTTTACTTCGTCATCCTGACATCGAATTACAAGAACTACTAAAAAACCTGGTGGACTCTATCGAAAATTGGAATTTTACGTGTGCGTAACTTGTGTGAAGGAATATCCCTGTGGAAAAAGCCAGATAGAAAATGTTAGGTTCCAATAACTATCCTAATAGGTCCATATGGATCAAAAAATGTCCAGACAGAAATTCTAGCATAACTTAACTAATAAATCTTCATAAAAAACATTATGAATTCATCAATAATCTCTTTAGTAAAACAATAAGACGGCACTGCTTTTCTTTTTATTTTTCTGATCGTAACCAAATGGAAAACTATACAAAAAACATGAATTTATTATTTTTTTGCCAATCTGTAAGTATTCGAAATTGTTGTATCAAAAACACAATAGTTTATCATAACTTTCAATCAAACATAGTATATTATTTGGATCTATCCAAGGAAGTTTAAAGGTGTATGGAAGCCCAATACTGTAGAACAAAATAGTCCAGGCGTGCAGGGCAGCGGGAATAGGGGGGTTGGCCCCGCGAAGTTTGCGCAATGAATAGTAGGTCAGAGCCGGACTTCCATAATTCTTTGTTACTATCTATAAAGTTGACATCATCAAATGTCAAATTCAAGCATTCACTGTTTTTTTTATTTTTTGCACAAAATTGTTGGTTATTAAACGATACTACCATAGAATATTTAAAATTATTCTGTAGTATTGGATTTTATATCATCTGATATAATATGGAAAGAAGCCTTTTATTTAAATGGTCGATATTTTTGTGAGTTTTGTGTTTTTACCAAAAATCTTTGTAAATAAATAAAAAAACAAGATTTTTTAAAAATAAATTTTAAACATTGTATGATAGTTTCATGTACTTATCACCAACTTTGTGATAAAAGAAGGGCAAGATAGTGTAAATGAGTTTAATCTAATCCTAAGATTCTGGTTGTACATTAAAAAGTGAAAATTTTATAACTGCTTTTTAGGCATATACTTTTCACTAATAACAAACATTCATGAGACAGAATAACAATGGTTAAAAATGTTTAGTAACCTTTGGTACCTAGGTATCCATTGTAACAGTATCCGTTAAATATTATGTGTCTACAGTATGTCGAGCTTAAAAAGTTGATAATGTAAGTTTAAAAAACCAAAAATCTAATTTCTTCTTAAAAAAATACAGAAAAAGCAGAAAGGGACTTTAGCATAAAATTGTACTTTCTTTCATTCAATTAGAGGGACCTGTATATATTAAAATTTGCCTGGTCTGCCCAGTAATTAATAATTTTGATCCTTTAAAAGAATGTACTAAATTATTAAATGAAATAAAAGAACCTAAATGTAAGCCTTATTTCTTTTTAATAATCCACAGAAATACACAAACATTGTGGAAATTATCTAAAAGATAGTTAAGATTGCCTTACTTTTCTCACTGCTATTTCCTATGAAATTTTTATTATTTTATTATTCATAATTGATATATTATTATTTTTTCGGTTACCTAACGTTACGTCTCATAAGAAGCACCTAATTTAAATATAAGAAATACTTACCTAAAGTAAAAAATGCCGGATATGTTACCCTTGGATTTGCAAGACAAAACCATACAACCTCTAATCATTTTGTTACGATATTATAATTAACAAACAGAAAACACAAAATTATAGTCACAATTTAATAAACACTAATCACTAAAATAAGAAGGTTTTTATCAATCCAAAAAACTTCTGCAACCACAAAATATAGGTACTCACACAAAGCAAAACAATCGAAACTAATACGGCGCAAAGGGCACAAACCACAACGAAAATGACGAATGATAAGACGAAGACGGTTGACGATACAGCGCGGATATAGTTTCATACGCGCCGCGCGCGCCCTTGCACCAAAAACCTTAGACAACCTAAGACCATTACGGCTCTCATAAAAGTATAATATGTTGCCTAACTACACACTGATTTATCAGTGTGTAAGTAGGGAACACATTAAATTATTTCGTGGAATTTTGTTATTGCGCAGAATCGGAGAGGCCAACTCTGACAGTTATTTTCATACTGGGCTGGACATTTTTTGATCGAATGGGCCATACCATTGGGCTTCCATACACCTTTAAACTTCCTTGGATCTATCACGCTTCTTCCACAGGTATAATATGCAAAAAAATGTTTTTAATCAAATGAGATACAGAATTGCTAGTACCAATACGGATCTTTAATATTTTGCGAATGGATTGCCATAATAGACCTGGAGCCGAGAGTTTTTGCATGTATCATAGGCTTCACGCCGAGGCTTTGGGGGCTGATAGACAACGTTATTCCCCACTTTGAATTCCCGGTATGACATCCCTAAAGTGTATATAGCTTTTAGGAGGGGTAAATTTTCAAAGGTGTAATTAATATCCATGCCCTTGGATCATAGGCCCACTCTGATTCTTGATTTATGTCGTCAAGAAGGTCGCCAAAGTCCGCGAACCCAATATGCCATACCAATATGGCGTCACTTAAGGTCCACCATACTGACCGAAATGTAATTTTTCCACTGTGGACATGGACCGTGGGCCCCACGCTGTTGTTTCGTAATCATTGTTAACAATAAACTGTAGAACAAAGATTTCAAAACGCCATATACCTCTGGGGCATCGCCAAGTGGCCGCCAGAATGGAGCAAACATGTCATTATAGCAATGAACGCCCCATTATGGCGGTCACTTGGCGATGCCCCAGAGGTATGGCGTTTTGAAATCTTTGTTCTACAGTTTATTGTTAACAATGATCACGAAACAACAACGTGGGGCCCATGATCCATGTCCACAGTGGAAAAAATTACACATTTCGGTCAGTGTGACGGGCCTTAAGTGACGCCATAATGGTATGGCACATTGAGTTCGCGGACGGACGACCTCCTTGACGACATAAAACAAGAATTAAAGTGGGGCCTATGACCCAGGGGCATGGATATTAATTGCACGTTTAAAAACTCACCCCTCTTAAAAGCTACACTTTAGGGGTGCCATACCAAGAATTCAAAGTGGAAAATAACGATGTCTATCAGCCCCCAAAGCCTTGGCGTGGGGCCTATGATACATGCAAAAACCCTCTCGGCTCCAGGTCTATAAATGTTGTATTTTCGAAGTTAAACAAAAAACAAAATATTTGTTTTTAACTAGAGTCACTGCGGCGGCCAGACACTCCAATTTTTTGGTAGAAACTTTTTAATGACCTTAAACTGTATAACGTCATATGCCACTTTATTCATTAAGTTGTACTATAAATGTACAAATTATTATTTATGTTACTATAACAAAGCAGTCAAAACACACGTAGGTCACGCTTCCTGGTATGGTTTATGGTGACGCTCTGGGAAAGCTCCAACCGGGGGGAACCCCACTTGGTCGGATATGTACAACTGGGGGATCCAAACCACTTGTAATGTCTCTATTAATATGCTCTTAAAGGCACAGTCTGAGCCCTCCCGAGTGTGAACTATGAGATGCTTAAAGAATTCGTGGAATGTCCTTTTCTTAAAAAAAGAGTATTACCAATTTGTGTTAAAGGCCCAAAAATTTCACGAAGAGCACAGTACTGGCGTAGGTCAGAGGGGCAGAGGGGGTAATTACCCCCCCCCAGGAATGCTTAAAAAACATGTTATCCACCATATAATATAAAATAAATTAACAAAAAAACGAAATTGTGTGATTTTGGGCCCTTAAATATTTCGCTTATAACAATTTTTTTCTGGTACAAGTAAGTATACTAGCACCGATCCATTTAAAAATTAATTCAAAATGTTCTATTTACTGAATGAAACAAACTAATACACATGTGCCTCGAGGCAACGGGGGATAACCTGGTGGCACAGATATTTTGTATTTTATTATTATTTTATTTAATTTTTTTTTGGTCCAATAACTGTACCCATTCCGATCAACTTGAAACTTCAACTAAAATAAAATATAATCTTTATCTAATTAAAAAAAATGTCTCCTTTATCTGGGTGTTATATACCTGACAGGACGCTTAACATTTCTCGATCTCCTATACTACTATGTGTATAGCTCATCGTTTAAATATTTTTATTATCGATTTAAATATTAATATGAATAAGTTTTTAAAGACATTTACCTGTTTAGAATGATTTTGAGAAAATATTAATCATAATTTTAACATTTTTTTAAATAGTTTATTAAGTATTAAACCATTAAAACATTTCTCTTATCAAGCTATCTACTTCTGCTAGCCATTCTTATTTAAATTATGGTATTTACCCATTTATTTACTACTTAAAGATATGATTAAATTAAAGTTTAAACATTAATTTAACTGAAAAAAATAAACTATAAAAAAATATGTTTATCATTATAAAATTTTTTCAAGATCATTCTGAACGAGTAACTGTTTTTATAAAGTAATAAAATCATTATTAAAATTGACAATAAAAATATTTAAACGATGAGCTATACACATAGAAGCCTAGAAGATCGGGAAATGTTAAGCGTCCTGCCAGGTATATAACACCCAGATAGAGGAGACACTTATTATTATTATTTTTTTTCAATTAAACAAAATTTAAATTTTATTTTAGTTAAAGTTTCAAGTGGATAGGTATGGGTACAGTTATTGGACCAAAAAAAAACATTGCCTCGAGGAACATGTGTATTAGTTAATTAGCTTTGTTTCATTCAATGAATGGAACATTTTGAATTAATATTTAAATGGATCGCTGCTGGTATAGTTACTTGTACCAGAAAAATATTGTTATAAGCAAAATATTTAGGGGCCAAAATCACTTTTTTGCTTATATCACCTTTAAAACCCTTATTTATCATTTGAAAAATATGTTTTATAATTTTTTATAGAAACCTTACTAAAAGGCTTCGTTATTTTTTAATTTAATTTGTTTTAATACTCTTTTAGTTCCTAAAGATGTTGGAGTTTCTTAATATCATTTAAAAACTTTAAACAGGGCATAGATTATTTTATTAAAATGGTGTATTTTATAAGGACTATTTAAAATTTTTGACTAAAAAACAACCCTTTGCATCAAGACAGAATTTCGGAAATTTCCTAAATAAAATAAAATTTTTAATGGTATACGAAAATTTTCAATTTGAGTCCCCGCCTTTGGGCCTTTGGAATGCACTATAAAAGTCATAGGGAATATTTTAAAAAATGTTTAAATGGCGGATTTTGCATTTATAAACCGATTTGCCTCAGATTCAAAAAATAAGGAATCGATTTTTTTGAATATTCCGAAAAAAATGTTAATCTGTTTCCTTATTTAAAGATTTTAATATGCGGAGGTTTTAAAATTCTTCCTCTTTACTTCCGAAAATCAATATGATGTTCATTAAGAGTCCATTCGCGCCGCGAAAATTGGATCCGATTTGGGGTTCGGGGCATAATGTTTTTCTCAAAAACGGAATAGGTTATCGATAATTTTTAAAAACTATATGAAAGCCAACACTTAAATCTAGGCTTCTGCTGTAATAGTTTTTTAAATTTGAATTTAGTTTTTAATATTTTCTTGAGTGAAAGTCACCCTAAAATCGGTTATGTTTAGGTACTATTTTCTCTTAACTCGACTCATATTTCAAAAATCCGTTACAGCAGAGGCATAGATTATTTCATTACCTTTAAAATGGTGTATAATTTATATCATTTAAGTGAAAAATAGTTATCGAAAAACGTTATCTCCTGTAGGCATGCAATCGGAAACAACATCGCATCGAGACACCGAATTTGGAAGTACCTAAATAAAATATAATATTTTTAATGCGGCTATACGAAAATTGTGGTAGTGGGGTTTGTTAGTCTCCGCCCACCGTCTCCGCGTCCTTTCGCCCGACCCCTAAGGTGTAGCGTAAATGCACTCTTAAGAGTCTTAGGTAATAATTTAAAAGTTTTAAATGAAAAATTTAAAATGGCGGATTTTGGCATTTATAAACCGATTTGCCTCAGATTCAAAATATAAGGAATCGATTCCTTTTGGAATCGGAGCTTCCGAAAAAGGAATCGATTTCGGATCATTTTAAAATTATATAACGAATCCGGATCACGGGTCCTAATTTTAAAAGGTAATTGATTCCAACCTTCAGGAAAAGGAATCGATCCCTCTACCTAGCTCTGCTGGGCAATGTAAATGATACATTATGATTTTAGTATTTTTAGGAAAAAAATAATTTAAATAATTATAATTTATATTTAGCATTCTATCTGAGAACCAGAATAACTACTAATTTAGGTTCTTATTAAAGAGATTATAGGTAAGGTATTATAATAAACCCAAGGAAGTTTAAAGGTGTATGGAAGCCCAATGCTATGGCCCATTCGATCAAAAAATGTCCAGCCCAGTATGAAAATAACTGTCAGAGTTGGCCCCGCCGATTCTGCGCAATAACAAAATTCCACGAAATAATTTAATGTGTTGCCTACTTACACACTGATAAATCAGTGTGAAGTTAGCCAACACATTATAATTTTATGAGAGCCGGAGTACCGTTTTTTGGATTGATAAAACCTTCTTATTTTAGTGATTAGTGTTTATTAAATTGTGACTATAATTTTGTGTTTATTGTTTGTTACTTATAATATCGTAACAAAATGACTAGAGGTTGTATGGTTTTGTCTTGCAAATCCAAGGGTAACATACCCGTCTTTTTAACTTTAGGTAAGTTTTTTTATATTTAAATTAGGTGCTTCTTATAAGACGTAACGTTAGGTAACCGAATAAATAATAATATATCAATTATGAATAATAGAAAATGAAAATTTCATAGGAAACATTAGTGAGAAAAGTAAGGCAATCTTAACTATCTTTTAGATGATTTCCACAATGTTTGTGTATTCCTGTGGATTATTAAAAAGAAATAAGGTTTACATTTAGGTACTTTTATTTCATTTAATAATTTAGTACACTCTTTTAAAGGATCAAAATTATTGATTACTGGGCAGACCAGGCAAATTTTAGGTAATTGTCTAGAAAGTGGCCGCAACTCCGATTTTGACCAAATTTGGCATATGGGGGTTTTTTGGGGCGCTGATCACGAATCTGAAAAAAATATTTGGCGGAAACGTTTCGTTTTCGAGATATCCATCATCAAACTTAAAAATCAAACTAACCTCATTTACACTATATTCCCTCCTTCTTTTTGTACACAATTCTTGATTTTTACAATAAAGTGGCACACAATATTTTATAAACACCTTTTTAAAACTTTTTTATGTTTATTTTACTCCTTTTTCTTTATTAAATTGCCAAGTATCACTTTCAAATGAGGCGGCCATGTTTGTTTACAAATTGCCTATTGTATATCTGGTTGCAGCGTTTGAAAATAATTTTTACAATTAAACGAAAAATATGTATAAAATAAATATAAAAACAAGTTTTTAAAAGGTGTTTATCAACTATTGCGTTTCAATTTAGTGTAAAAAATCAAGAATTCTGTCCAAAAAGAAGGAGGAATAGTGTAAATGAGGTTGGTTTGATTTTCAAGTTTGATGATGCATAACTTAAAAACGAAACGTAACCGCCAAAAAAGATTTTCAGATTCGTGATCAGCGCCCCAAAAAACCCCCGTATACCAAATTTGGTCAAAATCGGAGTTGCGGCCACTTTCTAGACAATTACCAAATTTTAATATATACAGGTCCCTCTAATTGAATGAAAGGAAGTACAATTTTGGTACGGTTTTTTGGGGCGCTGACTACAAATCTAAAAAAAAAAAATCGGCAATGTTTCGTTTTCGAAATATTCATCATCAAAATTGAAAATCAAACTAACCTTATTTTCACTATTCCTCCTTCTTTTTGCACAAAATTCTTGATTTTTACCTAAATTGGCACAAATATTTCACAAACACCTTTTAAAAACTTTTTTTATGTTTATTTTACACCGTTTTATTTTTTAATCAAATATGGCTGCTGCCTTTGAACTTAAAAGTTCGCAATTTAATGGAAAAAAGATGTAAAATAAATAAAAATACAAGGTTTTAAAATGTGTTTATAAAATATCGTGTGCCACTTTAGTGTAAAAATCAAGAATCGTGTACAAAAAGAAGGGAGAATATAGTGAAAATGAGGTTAGTTTAATTTTCAACTTTGATGAAGATCTCGGAAACGAAACGTTGCCGAAAAAATATTTTTTGGGATTTGTAATCAGCGCCCCAAAAAACCCCTGTATACCAAGTTTGATCAAAATCGGAGAGGAGGCAACTTTCGAGACAATACCATTTGTTTAAAAATAAATTAGATTTTTGGTTTCTTAATCTTGCATTATCAACTTTTTAAGCTCGACATACTGTACACACATAATATTTAACGGATACTGTTGCAATGGATACTCAGGTACCAAAGGTTACTAAACATTTTTAACCACTGTTATTCTGTCTCATGAATGTTTGTTATTAGTGAAAAGTATATGCCTAAAAAGCAGTTATAAAAATTTTCACTTTTTAATGTACAACCAGAATCTTAGGATTAGATTAAACTCATTTACACTATCTTGCCCTTCTTTTATCACAAAATTGGTGATAAGTACATAATACTATTATACAATGTTTGAAATTTATTTAAAAAAATCGTGTTTTTACTTATTTACAAAGATTTTTGGTAAAAATACAAAACCCCCAAAAATATCGACCATTTAAATAGAAGGCAGTAAAGTGGTGCCATCTATTCTTTTCATATTTATCAGATGATATAAAATCTAATATTACACAATAATTTTAAATATTCTATAGTAGTATCCTTTAATAACCAACAATTTTGTGCAAAAAAAAAAAACAGTGAATGTTGGAATTTGATATATATGATGATGTCAATTTTATAGATAGTAACAAAGAATTATGGAAATCCGGAACTGACCTACTATTCATTGCGCAAATTCCGCGGGGCCAACCCCCTTATTCCCGCTGCCCTGCACGCCTGGACAATTTTGTTCTACAGTATTGGGCTTCCATACACCTTTAAACTTCCTTGAATAAACCTAGATTTTTTGAGCAAAAGGTAATTATTAATTATAAATTAAAACCACTAGAAAAAGTTGGGGTTTTTAATTTTTTTTGAGGTTTCCTTTACCCAAAAAACTTACCGTTTTTCACCAATTTTTTTTTAACAATTAAAAATAAAACAAAGGTATTTCCTAAACAGAATTTTTATTATGCCACTTATGATTATATACAGCATATTAAATTGATATCGTTGAATGAATCACTATATTATATCCTGTAAATCTAATGCATACATGGCGTTTGAAAAACAAGTTGAAATACATTTTTTTCGCTAATATACCCATAATACCATCGCGTTTCATACACAGGATAAAATGATAAAACTTCTTTTTCTAAGCCTAAGTGTTATTTTAATCTTAAGACGTGCTAGTTTTATTTAAAATTTTAAAATTTGTAATGGACATTACAAAAATCGAAAATTATCTAAACAGTTTGACATTCATATTCTCAAAGTTTATTAAATCCTTACAGGCAGTTAGGATAGGTGTATCACTTACCTCGAAGCACTGCATCAAATAATTAAGGTTACTAACATTGGTTACATCGCTTTTTACGATAAAAATACAAAAAGAAACTATATTTACAATATTTAATAAACAAGACAAATAAATCTTGGTATTAACCTACTACAGTCCCCAAAACACAAATTTAAGGCTTATTACATCAAAACCATTCATAAAAAAACTTCCAGATCATTCACTTATACTAAATTAACGTTTTCGTGAAGGCATTTAGCCTGTTGTCATAATTTTTGATAAGTAAAGACTCTATTTGCACATTATTGGTATGAGGGGTGATAAGATTATGATTATAATGAAAAAATTACCGAGTATTTATGGTAATATTTATTCTATTATTATTTTTTTTAAGCAGCAAAAATTAATAGAAAAAAGACCTGCGCTTGACCTATTCTTACCGGAAATATGCGACTAGAAGTAGTAACACAGTGGTAGGATATACATAAAGCGTAACCACAAAATTCGCCTGTTTATGGAATGTGACCAGGAAAAAAAAAAGATAAAAATATCTTACAATTACTAAATTACCCTAATTTCGTAATAACTAAGGAATTATGAGGGTTAAACATTTTTTAAAATGTTTTGGGGATGGTTCACCCCCTTGGAGGGGTGAGATTTAACCAACATCTATTAAAATGACTAGGATGAGTCTTTTATGGCAAAAAATAAATACAAGCCTTCTTATTCTACGACTTTTCATTCCCCTTTCTTGACGGGGGTGACTTTAACTTTCCTAGGAGTTTTTTCCTAATAAAACTAACAAGAAATTGTTGTATTATAGTTTTCATGACCTGAAAATACATTTTTTTTTTAGAGTTTTTAAAAATATGTGATGCTTTTTTTTCCATTTGGGGCCATCCATAAATTACGTCACACGAATTTCATGACTTTTTGCCCCTCCCCCCACCCGTCCCTGTCACAACTCGTCACATTTGTGAGACCCTCTCCCCCCTAGTGTGACGTCACATATTTTGAAATTTTACATCTAAACATCAAACCAGTAACTTCATTTTTTTTTATATATTAAAAATATTTTTAATAGAATTAACATCAAATCAAATATTTTAAATTGACTAAATAAAAAAAAAAGAATTCTTAAGATTTTCGTTTACATTTAGGTTTTGCATTTTAATATTACATGTGATATCACAAAGCTGATGACCCCTCCAATACCCCTTATCACACAATGTCACAATCCTCTACACCCCTTCCCCCCTTAAGGTGTGACATAATTTATGGCTGGCCCCTTTTTGGGGATGCTTTCACCCTATTAGAGGCATTTTTAACACTCATAAATCCTTATTTATCACGAAAGTAATTAATTTTGATATAATCATCCAATTTTGTATGTATAATGGCGTGATGGTCTATAAGAGCTTACTATTTATGTACTTTTTTTTGTATAAATTTGGTAAATTTTAAACATTGTTTATTATTAGTATTTATGGTATATTTAATCTTCTTTATTTATCCTCGCAGCTCTGTTAACAATAAAGCATATTTTGATTTGATTTCAAATAATATCTTCCTAATTCACATATTTTTAGTAACATAAATAGGTACAAACATTTTCTTTTCCTACTTTCCTAATGAAGGTTTTGTTGTTTAAATAACCCCTGCAACTTTCTTATTTTTTTAGGGGTAAGAACTTTTAAAGCACAATTTTAAATGTTTAATTTTTGATATATATTAAAAAAGCAGCTAAATATTTTACAAAATAGAAAAACATACCTGCTTGGCAAGAGTACCTAATAAATTTTATTACCAATGTGATGAAATACATTTGGTGCTAATAGATAATAAAATAATTAATTTTTCTTAACTAAATGTAATAACACAAATTTTTACTAGTATTACTAGGCTTTTACGAATAATTTCATAATCATTAGGAACCTACTGGAAGAATCTTTATGTAGAAAACGTAAGATATCAACGATCTGTATCGATGAATCACAGTAACTGTTAGGGTGATAACATAAAAAAAATATACTAAAATTATATATAACAATAAATAAAATATTAATTCATTAATTAACAAATCTAAATGAGAAAGGCAAAACATCAAATTTTCAACATAAGTTAGGATTCTCATTAAGTTGTTTTTTAATTCGCAACAGAATGGTTGTATACCATTGATCTAGACGTGATATATTATCATAGTCCTTCACTGCATCAGTAAAAGCATCAATATCTTGTTCTTCAATATGCTCAATTAGGGTTTTAACAAGCTTATACTCCCTTGAGTCTTGGAATGCTGGGTATTGTTGCAAATAACGCTCCAAGGCATGTTGAGCATTCAGAATGTCCACACAGAGATGACATAAGGCAGCACGAAACAAGTATTCCTTTGCGCTATATTTTAACAATGAACTTTCTAAGGCGGAAGTAGCTACCTCCTGGTAGATTTGTATTGCTTTATCATAGTTTTCGAGTTGAGCAGCGTATTGGGCGACTTTAAGTAGGCATTTATTAGCTGAAGAGTTACTTTCCTCCCCTCTAAAATAGTCAGCAGCTTGCTCGTAATGTTGGACTGCTCTCTCCAGATCTACAGCATCACTTTCATACATCTCAGCAATGCTTTGGTGATGTTTTGCAGCCATAGTGAATCTACCCATGTCGGTGTAAATTTCTATAGCTTTTAACAAACAGTTTACAGCCTCTGCAAGAAAGAAACTTTAATTGTAGCAATTTAAGAAGTATATTTAACGAAAGGTACCAACCTTTTTTGACAGTAAACAATTAGCCTAACCTAAAAGAGCCTTTTTTCAGGTTCTCCTGAAATCCTTATAAAGAAATATAATATTCAGTAATAATGATTTTTCCTGTTGGAAAAAATTAGGGGCCTTTTTTTTACTATAATTTTACAAATTTTTGAAAAAATAAAGAATTCTGTTATCACCACAAAAAAATGATAATCCAGGAAAAAAATCTGATTTTCTTTTTGGTTAGTTACTTTGTCTTTCTTCCTAATTTAAACTTTAGCCAAGAAACTCTCTTACTTAACATAAATATCCCTTTATTATAACTTATTGAACTGTCAACTGTGCAACAAAAAAAGTCTCTTTGGGGTCCGCCTTAATGTTGAGTGGCACTTAAGTGAAACCCATGCAGATGGCCACAATTAAAAAATTAATTGTGCATTTATTTTTTTCAGTAAGTTGGCAAACCTTATTGTCAAAACAAATTCCCACAAAAAATGTCTAACTATAAAAATTTTGAATAACATTGTATGAAATAAAAACTGCAATCAGAAAAAAATTATGCCAGAAAACTTTTTTAATTATGTTGTAAAACATTGCTTATAATATGAAAATTAACAAATGCTTTAAAAAACTTTTACAATGGATTGCAAAAAAAAGAAAGATTTTTTTTAAATGTTTATTATTTTAAAATTTTATGTTTACACATTATGTGCTAACAGGAAAATTTCTGGGAAAATTATGATGGCTCACAGTTTATATATATTTTATTACCTACTTTAATAATGTAAGCTCATAAAGTTTTATGTTTTGTGAATAATAAAAAAACTTAAAGTAACAGTAAATCATACATGTTTATAATAACCAATATACATAACATACAAAATTAGTTTAGGCTGTACAATTAATGATATTTATTTATCAAGGAAAAATCCATCAATGCACATAACATAAATATGTATTTTTAATAACAATTGGTAAATAAAAACTAGTCCCATCTTGAATAAATTTACCCAAAGTAGGTACATCTAAAGTTTAAAATTCTAAAATAAAATTCAATTCTAAACCAGCTCGTATTATTATTATTATTATTATTATTTTGTTTTTATACCAATTAATAGAAAAGTTGCCAAATACTTTAAGATGATTAATTTTAAGCAACTAAGAACCATACTTTCTAAATTAAAATAACTTTTATTTGTAAACTAAATTCGAAAAATGTTCTTAATTGTAAGTAAGCCAACAAAATTCAAAACAAACCTTGGTAGCCTCTCATATTTGATTAATGACTAACCAAGAAATAGTATGCAATGATGTGTATTTTAAATGTTGATTATTGTTTTAACTGGCTGAACATATAAAAATTATCATAGAATATTAAGATACTTAGAAACAGTATTAATCCATATAATAATTGTCATGCATTACCAACTGGTAATGGTGTATATTTCTAGCTTTAAACAAAAGGCGAGGTTTAACTTTTCTTGTCACTGACTCACAGGAGCTAATCACTTGTTATTTTTACTTAATTTATTAAATAAAAAAATAAACAATATTCCATTAGGCAAGAACTATTGTGTTTTCAAAATCTATAGAGTAGACATACAAGTCAATAAATAAAAATGAAGCCTTACCTATTTACAAATATAAATATAGTTTTCAAGAAGAATGACAGTTCGTTTTAACCACTTGAAACTTAAAACAAACAGGGAAACTATGGACCCATGTAAATTAGTGTAAGTGCCTAAGCTACAAAGGGATCAGTACTCCTTATTAGCCTTAATTTAAGCTTCAGGGGCATAAGCCGTGAAGTGTAATACAAACTTCATTAATAATTAAAACTTGGTTAATTGATAATAGTAATAATAAAAACTAACTTACCATTAATATCAGATTTTTTATAGCAGTTGGCAGCGTCCACATAGTTTGTAGCGGCTTCATGCCGAGCCCCACTTCTCAAATGAAGGTTTGCAGCTTCACAAAAGGCACTCCCTGCTGAAGACCAATTTTTGGCCATTTTAAATAAATTAGCCGCGCGTTGGTAACATTCGACGGCATCTTCCACACGACTTGAGCCCCTAAAACATTTAAAAATAGTTAGGGATGTTCCACCAGTTTGTAGGTCAGTATATTACTATTTTAGTAGTTAGCTTACCCGAATAGTGATCCAAAAAAACCTCGGGGTCCTAGCTTCTTTTCCGCCTCAGCAACTAATTGCTGAGCTTTTTGCTCATTTGTTGACATGGTAGAAAAATTATTTACAAAAATGTATTCTCAACAAAGCTTATTGACAAATTAATTTCAGTACAACTGGTAGCTGGCGCTCAGGTTTGACAGCTAATGTAGCCAACGTGGAAATAGGCATGTAAGCGTTATTCATTGGTAGAACTGGTGCGCTTTTGATGTACTTGCACTGGCGACAACCTTCGAGCATATAACTGTTAAAGGAAGCCCCGCTGAGCTGAATGCTAATTGGTTGGCGAGGTAAATACCTCTTTTATTCACCAATTATTAGGTATCTGCTCAAAGTTTAATGCAAATACGTGTATTATCAAAATCTTCTTTTGTAACTCAACGCAAACAGGGTTGCATTCAATAAATTAAGCTTGCATTTATTGTTAAATAAGTTGTAATATTCTATCAAAATACATTTACTTTTACACCGTGGGTATGTACTTTACAAGGTTTTCGAACGTACTCTCGTGTTGTTTATTGGCCTTGAAATTTGTCCCTAAATTAAAATCCGACAAATTTGGCAATTGTGTATAATAATTTTGCTTGTCACTTCTGGCATCACTGCTGTCACGTCACATATGTAATTTGTTAATAATTTCCAAAACAAGATCATCAACATCTAGAATCCTTGGTTATGATTGGTCGAAACCGCGCGAACAGCAGTGATCTTTGAAATCTACTTATATACAAAATAGAAATTTCTTGCTAATTGTAGGAAAATTTATTTCAGTTCTCTGACACTTTTCGTGTTAATCTTACAAAAACTGTGATATATATAGTAATTTAAAAAATGAGTAAGGTCCAAAAAGTTAACCCAGATTTGGAAAAAGAAAGAAGAAAGTGCACTTTTAACACTTTAGAATTAACTCATTTATTAGATGGAGGTGCAAATAAAACTGAAGAAAGAAAAGATAGAGGTAAATTAACCATTTTTAATTAATAGACATTGAACTTAACAAATTTTCTAACACTTGACATGGACAAGAAAGGAAGAAAGTATGTTATTGTCCACACCCTGAACACAGATTTTGTATTTAAGTGGACAATTTTTTTTTTAAACAACTACATCTAAGAAAAAAAAAAATATTTAATAAGCTGGTCACTATACCCTCTGTATAGTATAATTTTTTTAAAAGCTGTTATGATAAAGGAAGTATTTTTTTATTAAAGTTTTTGTAAACAACATAAAAAACTATTATTTATATTATTTTGACCTAATCTAACTAGTTTTTAAAATAATTAGATGATGGCAGTACTTCTTAAAGTCTCTTTAATCAAGATTAAATTAATATATAAAAAAATATTGTTAGACTACTACAGGATAGGTTAAGAATAAATTTATAATAATAATAATATGCTTTATTGTCCAAGAAAACTCTCATTGAGTTCTGAATCTCAAAGTTCGAGCCATTGAGCCATATAATATAGACAGAAGAAGACACTTAATAGTAATAAAATGCTGGTATATACAATTCAAAACAAAATACAATATTAACTAACAAAGTTACTAGATTTATGGTCACAAAATGTAATATATATGTCATTTAGTCAGTTTACAATTTTCCATTAGTCCTTGCTTGGAGACATGCAACAGACTAAATAATTTTTTGCCTTCAACATAACTGCCAATTTTAAACTTGACGTTTTATTGTTGTTGTCGATGCTGTCCCCAAGCCAGTTGGGGGTCAGGGTGTCAAACCCCTCTCCCCGAAATTTTCACAAAAGAAAAAAACTATAAATACAAAGAACTACTACTATAGTGAATAATTTTTGTAATGCTAGGTCTTGAGGGGGAAAACAAAACATCGAGTAAACTATCTTACCTATTTAATTTTAAGTGTCTGATCCCATTCAGTACAAAAGGCTAACCCCCCTACCCAAAATTATTCCTGGCTATGGCTGCCACCCAAAGTCGTTTCATCATTATACCCACTAGAAAAGTTACTCAATATACTAGATGGTCAACTAAACATAATGACATACACACAAAATACAAGAGCAAGTTCTTAGATCATATTTTTTAGTTTAAATTATGTAAATTCTTTTGTATAATAACATGAAAAATAAATCAAACAAGTAGGCATGCAGCAATTTGTATTTGATGCTTGTGATATTTCTTTGCCTTATTTTTTCATGTTGGAAGGTCTTTTAAATACTATTTCGAATGTCTCTGTTCCATATCTTGAGTCTTTATAATTCATTGTAAACTACACCACATAAAATCTCAATTACAAATTGTATTTTTTTTTCTAGCCATGTGACATACACTACTGATCTTGCCTGACCAGGCATACTCTGGCAGATAACATTATTTATTTTGAAACCCGACGTTTTTTTCTTTAATTATCTTTATTTTCTCAATACAAACGTGGTATTTTAATCAAATAATTGTTGTCTTCAAAGAGTTGATTTAAGACAAATGACGACTTGGAATGTTTAAGATGTCTTGGATGTCTTAAAAAAATGCCATTTTGTGTTTCTTTTCTGTTGTTTTATTTTTCCTTAAAACCGTGCTATTTAAAGACACATTTTTGACAGGTTTTTAAGTATTTTAATAATTTTTAATCAATATCTAATTAAATAGTAGGGGATACTGGGGTAATAGGAACTTGGGGTAAAAAAAATGTAAAAGATTTTGTTTTTTACTGTAGATCACAATTTATATGTGTTGCTTATTTTTTCCATCCTACTTAAAAATGTACAGAAACTATTCTATCTATTTTTTAATAAATGATAGTTGTGCTTCTCTGACATATAATTCATGAAAAAACCAAAATTGTTTAGACTTCGATAATAAAATATGAAATTTTAAACTTCTCTAACTTTTTTTTTTGATGAATTTTTGAAAAAATAATTTTATATTTTTAAAACATAACATTAACTCTAATATAAGTGACAATGGTAGCATTTCTGGTATCTCAATTTTTGCTTAACAAATTGTTAAATATAATCCATTGAAATACCACTACAACTAACAATTAAGTGACTTATCTCCTAAACCGATTGTCCGATTAAACTTTTTTTTCTCAGGGTAATAGGAACATTTGAGAAAAAGTTCTTATTATGCCAGGACTGCATAAATACGAGATATACAGCTTAACACAGGCAAGTTCTTATTACCCCAGTAGGGATAATAAGAACATTTATATGTGGTAATAAGAACTTGCGTTTTTCTCTTTAAATTAAAATGATGTATTCATATATTTCCTTCCTTCCTACAAAGGAAGGATTCAGCAACTTCTGCAACAAAAAACCTGGTATCACATATATTTTTTTAAGAAATATCTTACTAAAATCAAACCACCGACATTTTTAACCTTATTACCCCAGTGGTCCCTACTATTTTAATTAAAATTCTAGTCAGAGTCTAAAACGCGTATGATATATTTTCCAATAAGCACTAAATACGTTTTAAAAACTTTCCAACAATTATTTGACTCAAACTGTAAGATCTATCTTAAAAGGGTGATAGGGGGTTAAAAACTTCAAAATCCATTTTTTTTTTCCCCTAAATTTTTTGATATTTTTTTAGAAAAAAAAACTTTTAATTATATTATTATTACTTTTTCTGAAGAATAAAAGTTTTACATAACTTTTGGATTGAAAAGATTTAAGATGAACTGGTAAAGACGATTTTTTTTTAATTTGCTTACTTTTTAGTAATATTTCAATTATTTTTTTCTTTAGGTTCATCTAAAATCTTTTTAATCCAAAAGTTATTTAAAATTTCTATTTTTCAGAAAAAATAAAAAAAAAATAATAAAATTAAAAGTTTTTTATAAAAGAATATCGAAAAATAGAGCGAAAAAATAGATTTTAAATTATTTGACCCTCTATCAACCTTTTAAAAATTATTAAGTTAGATCTACTAAAGATAAATCACATATATTTTTTTCATCATAATGTGTGTCAATAGGCTTTGTTAAAAAAAAATAAAAAAAATTTAAAGCCTAAAAAAAATTAAATTGCCCTTCCAAAAATTTTTGAAAAAAATTGTGCTTCATCCGCGCTTCGAAGACCTTTAATTTGGCGCAAGCAAAACTAAAAAAATCTTTTATTGCGGCTTAGATATTCGAAAAAAACGAAAAATCTTCATGATTCAATCCAACAGTTTCTGAAGCACCTACGGAACTGAATAATAATGGCTTCTATACCCAGGGGTATGCGGATGACATCACTATACTTGTCGTGGGGAAGCATAACAAAACAACCTCGGAGCTTATGCAAAGGATGTCAGACACCCACGGTACGTTAGTACTTAGGCATCAGCCTTCGTGGACTGTCCCAAGATAAAAAAAAAGGGCACTGAGAATTGTGAAGGGATGGTGCAACAAGGAAAACCTTACTGTTAATCCTGGCAAAACTGCGCTAATACCCTTCACTAGACGAAGGAAGCTGGATGATTTAATATCTCCTCACTTCTTCGGTACCACACTCGGCTATGTCCAGGAGGTAAAGTATCTTGGATTAACTCTGGATTCTAAGCTAACCTGGAATCCACATATGCAGAATGTGATTAATAAGGGCAAAATGGCTCTAATGGCTACCAAAAGAGCTGTGGGGAAGAATTGGGGATTTCAGCCACACATAGTGCACTGGTTGTACACTGCTGTGGTAAGACCCATGATAACCTACGGTTCAACTATCTGGTGGCCAAAAATAGAACAGAGAAAAGCAGAGCTGGAGTTATCCAAACTCCAGCGACTAGCATGTCTCTGTATAACGGGAGCTATTAGAAGCACTCCAACTGCAGCCATGGAAACCCTACTAAGCCTCCCCCTCTTGGTATAATTATTAAGGCGGAGGCGAGGATTGGGGCATACAGGCTAAAATGTAACGGCAACTGGTGCTCTGGGCCTGCCCTAGAACACACCAGAATAACGAGCAGTATCACAAACCCAATATTTGAGATGAGCAGTGATACAATGCCAAAACGGATAAATACACACAGACCATACAAAACCCAGCTTACCTGGGGCGGTAGTGAGCGATCTCCTGGTCGGTCTCGGAATTTGGTTTGGTATACCGATGGATCAAGACTGACAATGGAGCCGACGCAGGAATACATGGTATGACCCCCAGGTTTAATGCTTATGCTTCCCTGGGAAATATGCCACTGTTTTCCAGGCGGAAATATATGCCATTGAACTTTGTCTGCGAGAGAACTTGAGGAGGAGATATAAGGGCAGGGACATTACTATCTTCTCTGATAGTCAAGCGGCCATAAAAGCTTTGGCATCCCAACAAGTCAACTCAAGGTTGGTTTGGAACTGTCTGCAATGCCTCCTAAACCTGGCTAACCACAACAAAGTTACACTTTCCTGGGTGCCAGGACACAGGAATACAGGGCAATGAAAATGCAGACTCCCTGGCCAGGCGAGGCTCCGCAGCAATGTTTGTGGGTCCTGAACCTTTTTTTGGAATACCAAAAGCCTCGGTTCGTGGCTACATGACTCGGTGGATTCAAACACAACATCAGTCATACTGGAACCACATTCCAAGGCAACATCACAGTAAATCAATGTTGGACTCACCATCGAAAGCATTGACAAGTGAATTACTAAAACTAAATAGGAATCAGATTAGAATAGTGACAGGATTAATAACCGGACACTGCACTCTAAGAAAACATATGCACACTATGGGCATCTATAGAAGAACCCATTTGAGACTATGTGACGAAGAGGAAGAGACAACCTCTCACATCATATGAGTGCCCTGCACTTACATACTGGAGAACAAATCAAAACCTCATGGTGGACACTAACCACCAGGAGGCTGGAGACCAGAAAAGAACAGTAAAAGGGCTACTACACCTGTCTAAGGTGTCAAACCTTTTAACTGAAACAAATACACAAGAGATACAACAAGCCCTGTAGGCTGCAGTGTCGAGGCGGACAAAACCTCAACTTGTGTATTTATTTTATCAATCAATCAATCAATCAACCTACGTAAAAAAGTATAGGAAAAAGTACGTCTTTTTATTCTCAACAAGCCTAGCTGCGTAAGATTTTAAAAGGTAAAAGGCCGATTCCCCCCCTATGCGCCAAGCCCCTTTTTGCACTCGACAATTTTCTTATGCAAATATTTTAGATGGCTAAAAAATGCAGATATTTTTGCGAAAATTGGGATTTGACGAAAAAATTTGATCAAATTTACGAAAAAAAAACAACAAATAGGGGTTCTGCTTCTAAGAGTCCGATTTTTCCATAGGGGCACTTAAAAAAATATTTTTTTTTTCGCAAATTCCAAAATAATTTTTTTTTACCAAAGTGTTCCCCTTAAGGCCAATAATATCTGATGTATTTTTGATGTGGATCCATGCCTCAATTTTTACATAAATATTTTTGAAAATCCGCCACTTTAGATAAACAAGTGTCAAAAAAAAAAACAAAAAATTTATTTAAAACCAGTTTTTTCTTAGTTTTTTAGTGATTAATTTATTTATTTCTACTTGTAGAAAGGTTTTTCCTGGACGACCCTGACTTAAAATCTAAAATACCTTCCGAATATTTAAGTCATAAGGAAAGATATGAAGAAGCTGTCCGAAAAACATGCTTGGTTTTCAAAAAAGTACAGGAGCTGCAAAGTATAGGAAAAGGGGGTATGGACAATTTTAGGTATGTAGAGCATGTACATAAGTTACTATACAGGGTGATTAGGAACTTGTCCTTAAATATTTTAAGGTATACTGACGATGATAATTCGATATTAAAAAAATATGTATTTTTTATTTTTTATGGCCTAATGAAAAGGGTAATTGTTTAGATGTGTGTTCCACTGTAAACATGTAAAAATTAACATAATTTTTTTTTGAGTTGTCAAATATTTTTATTTTTAAAGTTAACCAAAAATAGAATAATTATAAAAATGTAAATTTTTGATTAAAAAAAATTCTTGAAAAAATATTTAAAAAATCCGAAAATTGATACTTTTGATTTTTAAAATTTTTATCTTTACACGTAGAATATGAAAACAATTAATAGAAATTGCTAAATTTAAATGAATGCATTTTATTGATGAAAAACTTAAAAAATGCCCATTTTTTTAATTTTCAAAATTAACACCGAATTTTTTTTTTGGTTTTACTTAAAAGACTATTAAATCTGCCGTAAAATAGAACAAAATGAAAAAAAACATGTCAATATCTATACTTTTCGATTCTTTATGATTAAAAAAAGGTGAAGCAACACATCTAAACAATTACCTTGAAAAGATATTTTTTTAATAAAAAATATGTAATTTAGTTTAGGAAAAAAACAAAATAATATAAATAAATATATAATATGCATATTTATTAAACAAAAAAACAAATAAAATAAGATTTGTATTTTTTTTCTCTTAATATTTGAAATAGGCTCATTCAAGATTCTTTGGGGTAGTTAAAGAAATTCTGGTCTGCCCAAAAGTAACGTTTTGAGTATGGTAATACTCGAAATAGACTTTTTTGACTCTCTTTAAAGTGATAAAAAAATTCTGGTCTGCTTAAAAGCCAATTTTTCAGTGTATTAATTAATATTCGAAAGATCGGAGTTTAAAATAATTCAATTTCGATGAATAAATAACAATTCTTCACGGAAAACCAATGAAACAAATTCTCTGCTTTCTTTATCAATATAAAGTAAACAAAAACTTTCCTATTGCCATTCTCGATTTTAATCTAAGGGTTAGTGGGGACTTAATAATAGTTTATAATTTATTTATTGTGTTTATTTGTTGTACTTTTTAATGTTTTTTAAATATTATATTGTCGTTGATATAAAATCATACACGTTAACAGAAATAAAAAAAAAATTTTTTGATTTTTTAAAAAGTTAAAAAATAGTTTTTTTTCAAATTAACCCGTAAAAAGGCTTCCCCACCTTTAAACATCTATTTCAGTGAACAATTTTTTTTGACCACAGCCATACTTCTAAATATTTACCAAATTTTCTTTACCAAAATGTTCCCTTTCATATAAAGTATATTATTGGTATAACGTCCCCGTAGTCTAAAAGGTGCCGTAAAATGCAGTATCTGTATGTTTTGGGTACTTGGACAACGTTGACGGAACTGTGAACAAAATGGCTAAAACATCTAAAAACCCAGCCTTGGTGGGCTGTCATAAAGATGGAAAAAGTAAAAATAAAAAATATTTTATTTTTATTGTAATATTATTTTCTGAATACGAGAAAAATTGTTTTGTAAACAATATTTTTTAACAGACAATGGATAAATTTAACAAACTTAAAATTTTCAAAAAGTTGAAAGCCCGAAAAAAGTTTGTTATTGATGATAAAGTGTTTTTATCCAAATTCATGTTGTTTGGTTTTTACACTAATTTCTTATGCAGTTTAACAACAATTTTCGCTAATTGTCTTTGTAATATGGGGATGTATTTATTTAAACACCTATTTAAATAATGTTTTAAGTAAATTAATTCATTAAATAGTTTTTTATAGCATAGCATAATCATTGCGATTTAGACGTTCTGTATGTCACACATCAATAAAAATATATTACGAATGACGGTAACTGGTTATCTGTAAGTGCTTGGACAAAGATTAAGTGGAACTAATATTTTCAATGCCAATAGATAGGCAATGATCAGAACATAATTTTTATCGATATTTTACTCATTATTTGACCTTTGGCGATGGCGTCGGATAATGAAGGGGAGATGTCCGGTGAAACATCAATAATTGGGAATGCGTTATAAAATTATTTATAGTTTCCTTTTTTTTTCATTTGATTTTTAAAAACGCTGCTTTCAAAAAACTATTTGTAGGTATATCTTTTTATTTAAAATGACTGCTTACTACTCTGCAAGTAATCTTAACTGACAAGAAAAATTGCTTAATGCATCACAGTATTCAATGAATAAAACTGACAAATACGTCATTTCTTGGGTAGTTCATATCAGTCGAAATATAAATTTGGAGATTGGACGCCATTTTTTTTTATCTTGGGGCAGTCCACAAAGGCTAAGGCCTAAGTACTAACATACCGTGGGTGTTAACCTTAATTTCTTTTTTTTTTATCTCGGGACAGTCCACGAAGGCTGATGCCTAAGTACTAACGTACCGTGGTTGTCTTCAGTGTGGTGAGAGGGAGTTTGTTCACACGGGACTTAAATTTTTGGAGATTGGGAGGAGAAGGAAAAACTCCTGCGGGCAGCAGGTTCCATAGTTTTGACACTCTAGGGATGAAGGAACGACGAAAGCGGGAAGTTCGGGGCCTCTAACTGAACTGTAAAAGGATGCATAAAAGTTGCACTATGTGTTGCTCTGTTGGGAGCTGCCAGAGAAAGAATTATACTGGCCAGCTCCTCTGAGCAGAAGCCGTGAAAATACCTATAGAAGAGCGATAGATCCCCTACAGCTCGACGGTGGGCAAGAAGAGGAAGCCTTTCTGTGAGCGTTGGATCATTAATAAGATGAACGGCTCTTCTTTGAATGGAGTCCAGAATGCTAAGTGTTGTGGGGGGCGCCATTCCCCAGACATGAGAACAATATTCTAAAGAGGGTCTGATTTGGGATACATACAGAGTGTACAGATTGGAAGAAGAGAAATATTTTCTGGCTCGGAAGAGAAATCCAATCTTTTTTGAAGCTGCCGAAGCTATGGATAAAATGTGTTTGTGCCAGTTAAGGTTATTCTCAAAAGTAACGTCGACAAGATTAAACGACTCTTTGTTCTGCAGAACTTGGCCGCTCATATGTAAGGGATGAGCGTTTGCAGACTTTTTTCGCGACAGCGAACATGACTGTGTTTTCGAGGCATTAAACTGAACAAGATTTTTGGCGCCCCAATCCAAGATAAGTTTGAGGTCTTGTGAAAGAGATATCTGCATTGACCTGCGCTTGTTTTCGAAATCAAGATTACACGGTGGCATAAGAAATTGAATACTAGAGTGGAGGGTACTGTCGTCAGCAAAACTATGAATGGGATTGATTGTGGAAGATAGAAGATCGTTAATGTGTAGAAGAAACAGCCCTGGGGCACCCCAGCATTAATTTGGTAGAAGCTGGAGGAATGACCATCTACACTAACTGATATACGTCGATTAGAAAGGAAACTGGAAAGCCTTAAATGTTGTCCTAACAGCATATTACTCATGTTTTAAATCAAAGGCTACATATGCATTGCTTGCTTGGGGCCATGCTCCAAATAGTAAGCATATTTTTAGTTTACAACGAAGAGCTATACATGTCATAAAGGGAGTAGACTACAGGGCTGATTGTAAGCCACTTTTTATGGAATTAAATATACTTACTTTCCCTTGCTTATATGTTTTACATTGTTTCCTTTACACAAAAGACAATAACACAAACTACACAACACATGAAGGCACGCATTCCCATCTAACGAGAAATAGGAAAAATATATATTCCAAATGTCACAGAATACATAAAATTAGGACAGGCATATCATACTATGATCCTAAATTATTTAATTTCTTCTTTCTATAACTTAGCTACCTTTCAAAAAACTTAAATTTGTAGTAAAAAAATATTAACTTTCGAAATGTTTCTATTCACTAGAGGAATATTACAAAAACAACATTAGTGACATGATTGCCTAATAAAATTTTATGGGTCCATGTATAATCTCCTTCTGTTTTTGACTGCAGTTTTAAATTGTAATTTTTAATTTGTTTACTATATATTGTTATTATTTATTATATTTGCAAATTGTACTTAAACCTGTGTGTAAGCCTGATAGGGTGTCTAACATTAATAAACTTTTTGTCTTTGTCTTTTGTCTGAAGTGTGCTAGGAGGGAGTTTATTCACACAAAACTTAAATATTTGGAGATTTGGAGGAAAAGGAAACACTTCTGCGGTTGGCAGATCGGTGGGCAAGAGAAGGAAACTTTTCTGTAAGTGTGGGATCATTAATAAGACGAACAGCTCTTCTTTGAATGAAGTCAAGAATGCTAAGTGTTGTAAGAGACGTCATTCCCCAGATATGAGAATAATATTCTAAGCAGGGTCTAATCTGTATACAGAGGATACAGATTAGAAGAAGAGAAATACTTTCTGACTCGAAAAAGAAATCCAAACATTTTTGAAGCTATGAATGTGTTTGTGCCAGTTAAGGTTATTCTCAAAAGTAACACCCACAAAACTAAACGATTCTTTGTTCTGCAGGACTTGGCCGCTCATATATAACAGATGAGCTTTGGCAGACATTTTTCGCAATAGCGAACATGACTGTGTTTTGGAGGCTGGACAAGATATTTGGGGCCCCAATTCAAGATTAGTTTAATATCTTGTGAAAGAGATATTTGCATTGACCTGCGCTTGTCTTTCAAATCAGAAATTAAATATTAGAGTGGAGGGTACTATCGTCAGCAAAACTATGGATAGGATTAATTGTGGAAGAGAGACGATCGTTGATGTGAAGTGGAAACAGAGTTAGTGCCAGTACTGGGCCCTGGGGCACCAGTGTAATAATTTGGTAGAAGCTGGAAGAATATCTATCTACAATAACTGATATACGTCGAATAGAAAGGAAGCTGACTAGCCAAGATCAAAGCTTAGGTAGAAGACCGTAGGAAGGGAGATTGTTAAGAGGCCCATCATGCCAGACCTGATCAAAAGCTTTGGATATGTCAAGAGCAACGATCTGGGATTCACCAAGAATCCCAAGGGACTTGTTCCAGTTATGTGAGACAAACGAAAAAAGATCAGCTGTGGATCTTCTGTGACGAAATCCATACTGTCTGTCATGTAAAATTTTGTGTTTCTCCAAATATTTTAAGATTCGGAAATTAGTAAATTTTTTCATTACCTGACAAACAACACAAAAAGAGATATAGAGATTTTCATTCTTTCTTGGCAACAGGTTGCACACGTGCAGCTTTCCAGCTCTCCGGAAAAATCCCGATTCCTAAGAGATTCGAAAGGGCGGCTAGGATGGGTGCAAGATCCGGAGCACATTTTTTCAAGACGATTGTCGGTATGCCATCTAGAACAGAAGATTTTTTGGTATTAAGACAAGAAAGGATACGCTTGATCTGTTTAACTTTAAAAATGATATCGGACATTTTATAAGGAACAGGGCCACAATAGGTTAAAAACTAATTAGTTTTAGGTAACTTGAAATATATCCATCAGACGCCTATGGTACCTAGTACCAGTTATATTCATTTTTAAATGTTTAGGACACAATACTTAACGAGAATATGCCTGCTATCAGCAAGTGACGCACGCAGTGTGTATATTACAGAGCGGGTTTTTCCCCTACCACAACTTTAACAGATCAGTAAAGAACTTGTCCAGTTAAATTAGAGTGAACAAAATTGTGGACAAAACTTTGTCTAATTTTAGATCTCAGTACATTAAGGGCTGAGATTTTTTTGGATATTTTACATACAGTGTTTTTGGGGGATTCTTTTTACAAATAATGTAAATAACCTGTAACAGTAAATCTAACTACATCTTTTATTTTAAACAATAATCCATTTTCTTTAAGCCAAAACACAAACTATTTCTGCTTCACCTCGTAAGTGGAGTAAACAACTCACTTTTATTTCTATGAAAAGATGCCATTGAGAATAGGTTTTTACGTTATGAATTTACTTAATTTATCCTTTGTAATTATATTGTAAATATAGTAATTGGAATTAATTTGACATATTGACCTATCATGTTAATGATAAGAATAAATTCCAACACAACATTTGTTAAATTTATTAAATACAAATGAGTTGAATTTTAAGTTAATAGCAAGTATTGTTTTTTTTAGTTGTTAAACCATTTTACAATTATACTGCTCCCCCAATGTATTATTTTTTTGATAAGATTTGTCGACTAAGGATAAGCAAAACATTTTATAACTTTTTTATGCAACAGTGACCCTACTTGTGGAAAAATGAACTTTAAAACTGGTTTCCAACGGGAATTTATTTATTTCATTGAATAGAATACAACATTATTTTTTATTTTTTTAAATTACTATTTAATACTCAAAAAAATATATTTTCTATTTAGTCCAAGAAAATAGGTCGTAAAATACGAATTTAAGGTTAAAACTTGAATTTTTGGTATAAGTTACTTTGAAGAATCTAAAAACGAACTGTAATTTTTTTTTGAATCCACCCCCGGAAAGGGGTGAAAAAAAATAAAAAAGTGTTTTTTAATTTTAAGAAAACGGTAGGTAAGTCCTAGAAAAAAAAGTTTTAAATAAAAGTTGTTGAACATAAAATTCTACATAAAAATGATTTTATAACTTTTTTTGTTAAAATTGAAATTAACTGAGATAGGGTAGCTAGAAGCTAGGGGATAACAGCATCTATTTATCTATTAAAGAACTATCTCCCAAATATCTTTTCTCAGAAAAAATTAGTTTCGGTGCGAAATTTGGATTTAAAGTTTGTCCCTTTAAATTTCTCGTCAGACCAAAAAGTCGTGTAAAAACACAAGTTTTGCCGTGTTCAAATATTAGTTTTTTTAGGCTTCGTTTATTTATTTTATTCAGAACAGAAAGAGAAAATCCATTGCGTTCCTTTATTACGATTTAAGACAGATCGGTTTATTGTCAAATATGCTACATAATAAATGTAAAAGGAAATTATTCCGTCAAAATCCATCGCAATTACTTCAAAAAAAAAATCATTTTACAAAAACCAAGGTGTATGGAAGCCCAATACTGTAGAACAAAATTGTCAGGCGTGCTGGGCAGCGGGAATAGGGTGGTTGGCCCCGCGGAATTCGCGCAATGAATAGTAGGTCAGGGCCGGATTTCCATAATTCTTTGTTACGTTCTATAAAATTGACATCATCAAATGTCAAATTTCAACATTCACTGTTTTTTTTTATTTTTTGCACAAAATTGTTGGTTATTAAAGGATACTACTATAGAATATTTAAAATTATTGTGTAATATTAGATTTTATATCATCTGATATAATATGGAAAGAATATATAGATGGCGCCACTTTACTGCTTTCTATTTAAATGGTCGATATTTTTGGAAGTTTTGTATTTTTACCAAAAATCTTTCTAAATAAATAATAAATAAACACGATTTTTAAAAATAAATTTCCAACATTGTATGATAGTATTATGTACTTATCACCAATTTTGTGATAAAAGAAGGGCAAGATAGTGTAAATGAGTTTAATCTAATCCTAAGATTCTGGTTGTACATTAAAAAGTGAAAATTTTTATAACTGCTTTTTAGGCATATACTTTTCACTAATAACAAACATTCATGAGACAGAATGACAGTGGTTAAAAATGTTTAGTAACCTTTGGTACCTGAGTATCCATTGTAATAGTATTTTCACTATATTCTCCCTTCTTTTTGTACACAATTCTAGATTTTTACACTAAAGTGGCACACGATATTTTATAAACACCTTTTAAAACCTTGTATTTTTATTTATTTTACATCTTTTTCCATTAAATTGCAAGTTCAAAGGCAGCAGCCATATTTGCTTAAAAAATAAAAGTGTAAAAAGGTGTAAAATAAACATAAAAAAAAGTTTTAAAAGGTGTTTGTGAAATATTGTGTCCAATTTAGTATAAAAATCAAGAATTTTGTCAAAAGAAGAGAATAGTGTAAATAAGGTTAGTTTGATTTTCAATTTTGATGATGAATATCTCGAAAACAAAACGTTGTCGAATTTTTTTTTTAGATTTGTAATCAGCGCCCCAAAATTGTACTTCTTTTCATTCAATTAGAGAGACCTGTATATATTAAAATTTGCCTGGTCTGCCCAGTAATCAATAATTTTGATCCTTTAAAGAGTGTACTAAATTATTAAATGAAATAAAAGTACCTAAATGTAAACCTTATTTCTTTAATAATCCACAAAATACACAAACATTGTGAAATCATCTAAAGATAGTTAAGATTGCCTTACTTTTCTCACTAATATTTCCTATGAAATTTTCATTTTCTATTATCCATAATTGATATATATATATATATATATATATATATATATATATATATATATATATATATATATATATATATATATATATATATATATATATATATATATATATATATATATTATATATATATATATATATATATATATATATATATATATATATATATATATATATATATATATATATATATATATATATATATATATATATTATATATATATATATATATATATAATATATATATATATATATATATATATATATATATATATAATTATATATATTATATATATATATATATATATATATATAATATAAACATAATATTATATTCGGTTACTAACGTTGTCTTATAGAAGCACCTAATTTAAATATAAACAACCCTTGGTTTAAGACAAAACCATACAACCTCTAGTCATTTTGTTAGATATTATAAGTAACAAACAATAAACACAAAATTATAGTCACAATTTAATAAACACTAATCACTAAAATAAGAAGGTTTTATCAATCCAAAAAGCTGGCTAAAAATTATAATTGTTGGCTCTTACATTGTTATCAGGTAAGGGCAACACATTAAATTATTCGTGGAATTTTGTTTTGCGCAGAATCGGCGGGGCCAACTCTGACAGTTATTTTCATACTGGGCTGACATTTTTGATCGAATGAGCCGTTTGGGGGTTCCCCTACCCTTTTAAACCCCTTTCAAAAAACAGGTTCGTCTCTAAAACTGTTATTACAGACACAGGTCCACAAAAAGGGTTTTTTGGGTGTGGACTAAGATTTTCTGGCGATTTTTCCTCTAATACAATCAAAAGGTAAAAATTGGGTAAAAAGAAAAATAAAAAAACCCAAAACCATTGTACAACTGGCAAAAGCTACAGGAAGTTTAAACCGACTATTTTGATAAAAATATAAAGATACAAAAATTTCTCACCAATAAAGATTTAAATTTTGAACAAAGTTATTTAAAATTTTTTATATTAAAGAAAATAAATAATAAAAAATTTAAAAAGGGATAAAAACCCAAATGTAATTTGACAAAAATTTTAACCCAAAAGGTTTTTTAAAATTGATAAAATTTTTTTTTAATCATGATTTTATTTGAAAATCCCAAATTAAAAATCCAAAAAAATTTTTTATTTTTAGCACTTATCCTAAATTAAAAACAATACCATTTTTCCGTTGGATTTAAGTTTCCTTTAAGGTAAAAATATTAAACTTAGCCCCTCCCTTGTCTAAAATTTGAATCCCTTTTTTCCCCTTAAAAAAAACCCTTTTTTCGGGTTTATATTTAATTTTTTATAGTATAACTATGTTTAAAATTGTATAAAAATTTTTAAAGGTATAAAAGGTTTTTTTAATGAAAAAATATGCATAAATTTCATAAAAAAATATTCTAAATTCCAAATTAAAATCAATAAATAGCCCTATTTTATTGTATAAATTGGAAAAAAAATTTCAGTTTTCAATAAAGTTTTTTCCTTTTTAAAAAATATTAAAACAAAAAATTTAAATTTAATAAATTTTTTATTTCGTTTTTTTTTCCCTGACGGTTGGGTCTAACAGCAACCCATTAAAAAAAATGGGATTTGGAAAACCTTTTAAAAAAAATTGTTTTTTTTTGTTAAACCTTTGTTTTTTTTAATAAGGAACAAAATTTAAACACAAAATGTTTTAGTGAAAATTTAATTAAAACCCCCTTATCATAAAATTTGAGGGTTTTTTTTTTTTTTAAAAAGGGGGTATTTTTTCGGGGTTTAAAAAATAATTTTTTTATATTTAAAATTTAGGAATTTATGTCTTGCAGGGCATCTTTAAATTTTTTTTCGTGAAATTTTTTTTTTCGGCCCCAGAATATGTGGGCAATTTTTTGAATCTAATAAAAAACTAAAAAATTTGGAAAGTTTATAAACTTTTTCCTACGACCCTCCCAAATGGGATCAATAATAAAGACGCCCTGGAAATGTTTTTTTTCTTTTTAAATACTGGGCATAAATTAATATTTTTTTAATATGATGGTTACTAGATATGCCTTCTTAAAATAAACCCATTAAATAATATTTTGTCTACATAGGCGTGCGCACAGTGGGTGCCGTGGCACCCCCACTAGTCTGAAAAAGATTACTGTATTTAAAATATGAAAATTATTATTTGATAAGGTTCGATTTAAAAATTACACGCGAACGCACCTTCTCGAAAATGAGTATCAAAATTAAGATCCACAATACGCCAAGAACGTTTAGAAAATCTCCTGGTTCCATTTGTGGAACAGGAATTAGCCGCAAATATTGATATAAGTACTGTGATAAACGAATTTAAAAAAATTGTACCATTGTACCAATTGTACAATACATGGTGTTCCATTTTTAAGATAAAGGATAAGTCAAATATAAAAACGCCTTTTGCATAAAAAGCAGAAGAGATAGGTATAGGAAACCCTAATATGGTTTTGAAGGGAATTTAGTTTCGCGTCAAAATAGGCCATTACATACAGGGTGTTCCATTTAACTAAAGGAAGTTATTTAATAAAATGTGTGTCCAAATTTTGAGGCAATTTTTTTTAACACTCTGTATATTATTAAGGAACTTTTATGTGATAGTTAACTTAAACCTTGAGCTAAGCAATAAATTTAATTACGGGCAGCTCGTTACATGTTACAGGGTGTAAACAATTTTTAAATTGTGGTCTGTATTTTTAAATTTCTTTAAATTTCTCAGAAACGGTTAGTTTTAGGTATAGAAAATATAACAAAAAACTCACCTTTATTTAGTCTATAGTATCTAAAAATATAAAAAAATATGGGGTGTTCCATAAGAAATAATATAACTTTGATATGTACTTTCTTCTTGGGTCACCTTGTATATTTCAAAATAATTTTGAAATATGCTCCTCATAGACCCACATATGACCGTGTTAAAAGTTTTTCCCCAACTCGTTTCATTTCTCGTAAAAAAACCGAGGCGAATGGGGTGGGCCACCCTGTATAAAGGGGATATTCTAGGCTAGAAGCTCAAATTTCGGGCGTTTTTTGACGGTCCATAAGAAAAAACAATTCATATTTTGACTATCCATTTTTTATCATTTATTTATTTATATTTTAAGAATTCACAAAAAAACATAAAAAAAGAAACATATTTCACAAAGTTACACGCTGTTAAAAAAAGGGGGGAAAAGCGTGTCCATCTTGTCACGACTCCCTCTCTTTTTGTCATCTGAAAATAAAAAATGGTAGATTCTTTATCAGTACAAATGTCATTATGGCAGGAACCAGAAAAAATTTAAATGGTTTCTCAAAAAAAGGGTTTTTCATTTATTTTTTAACTTTTTAAAACTAGTAAAAATTAAAAATTTTGATTTTTGTTGGTTCCTGCCATAGGGGATATATCAAGAAAATTCATGCTAACTTTAAAGAAAATTGGTCCATTAGAATTGAGATTTTGTGACAAACGTTTCGAAATAAGTAGTTTCGAGAAAAAAACGCGTTTACAATTTTAAGTTCAGGCTTCAGGTACCTAGTTTAACAGATAAAACATACTTAAATTTCTTTAATCAGCGATTAAAACTGCATATATCGAGTCTTCTTCTACCTCAAATTAAATATTTAATGAATTTCTCTTCTCAAGACGGGTACTTCTTCCTTCTTTTGGAGCATTTCAAGCTCGAAACTCGATTCTAGCTTCATTGCGCCACACAACAATTTTAGCTATAACTTTTAAAATAATTCGAATTTCGAAAAATCCTTTAAAGAGATTTTATTGAATATCTAAACTATCCTCTTAATAAATAAATTATTTTTGTTTTAGTGGGACATTCAGCTAATCATGCAGTAGTAGTAGCACAAATGTACAAAAGGTCAGTGTCATGGGATTCACCCATTTATAGTTCAAATAAGAGAAGAAGACACACATAAACCAATGCCTGGCATTAAAGTTGGTGAAATTGGGTGTAAATTAGGCATGAACAGCACAAATAATGGATACCTGGGTTTTGAAAATGTCAGAATTCCCCGAACAAACATGTTAATGAAAAACAATAAAGTTTTGCCTGTGAGTTAGTGTCTTAAAATTAAGCTTTTCTAAAAAACACTAGAATTGTTTAAATATTTTAGGATGGTACTTATGTGAGTTCCCCTAGCAGCAAACTGACCTACGGTACTATGATTTTCGTAAGAGTCGTTTTGGTACAAGATGCGGCAAGCTATTTGAAAAAAGCTGTAACCATTGCCACAAGATACAGTGCGGTTAGAAAGCAGGGTCAAATTAAACCAGAGTAAGAAAACATTGTCATATAAATTATAAAAATATATTATAAATTAATAATTTTATAATTAATTAATATTAACATAAATATATTATAAATTATATAAAATATTTTTTAATAAAATTTTATTTTATAATATATAATATTTAAATTTTAACTTAATTTTTTCTTTTCTTGTTTTATTGATAGAGACGATTTGGAAATTTTTTTATGCAATTAATTAACAAAATAATAAAAAATTTAACTGCTTTATTTTTTTTTTTTTCTTGTTTTTTTGTCTAGGGGGAAGGGGAAATGATATGGGTTTACCTTGTCATTAGATAAGCTTATTCTACAAAGAATAATCAAACAAGAATTAATTGAAAAAAAAATACATTTAATACACTGACTATATCAAAAACAAAGATATGATAACAAAATTTCAAAGCTGTTAAAATTTGACATATGGGGTACTGTTGTACGAAGAATGTTTCCAGGAATCCAAATATTTAAATGAATACTGTCTCATTCGAAAATCGGAAGTTGAGGGTATTTTCGGTAAAACCAGAAGTCATTGAAAGAGTTGTCAAAAGATGTCAAATTTCACATTGTATAACATCCCAAATTTTCATTTTTCTCTCTTAAAAAATGTGGAAAAAAAGGGAGTGAGCCACCTTTCTGGATCATAAGTTTTATCTTTAAAAAACAAAAGCGCTCTGTATAAAATGAGTATTATTGGAAACAATTTCCACAAACTTTTTGTTATGAGCTTATTAAGTTATTAGTCTAAAAGAACTTACAAAATTTTGAAAATAAAAAGAAATATATTGCCAAGGACACTGTACTAAATTCGACATTTTTTAGGGATCCTGAAACCCAAATCATAGACTACGTAACACAGCAGCATAAACTATTTCCTAACATAGCGACATGTTTCGCCTTTCAGTATTCAGCTACCTGGCTTTGGGATGTATACAATGTCGTTAGTTCACAGCTTGAGCAGGGACAATTGGATAACCTACCGGAGGTAATTTCTTTTAGACATTTTTTTTTATCATAAACAATGCATAATCTTTGTTGGAAAGTTTGTGAAATGACAGTTTTGGAGCTAGTTCGACGTCCCCATAGGATTAAGAAGGTATTTTTTAAGTTGTTACGAAAAACGTAAAATATTTCTCATGGTGGAGTTGTTGGAGCTTTGCATACATAGTTCTTACTAACTAACCAGAACAAATCAAATCACCTGGAGTGCCCTAAAAAATTTCCTTGTATTTTTTTTTATTCCCCTTTGGCTAGTATGAGGAATCCTAGTTCAAACGGTGTACTGCTCGCGGTTATCCTGCATTTTAAGACCCTTCCTATGATCGCAGCGTCCCAGATTCGAAAAGCTGAGAAAATTTCCTACAGGATAAACTATATTTCGCGGAAAATCGCTCTCTAGAGAACACTTTCCTTGTCGAAAGTTTGTCGCATCTGCTTCGCTGCTTTCGACGCGACAGAAGTCGAAACTTCGAGCGAATATTTCACGCAGAAAACGCCACATTTTTGCCAAAATTTTTCTTTGTTTTTAAAGAATTTTCTCAACTTTTCGCATCTGAATTTTTATTCGACCAAACGGATATTTGTTTCGTCACTATCAGGTCTAATACTACCAGAATATGAGTTTTCAGAATTGCTTAGCGATAACGGAAAATCATATTTTTTAGGTCGAGAAATCAACTCGAACGAAATTTACAACTTTCTAATTCAATAGGAAAAAAACACATTGAAAACACTCTCACGGCTGTAAAAAAAAATCTTGTATTTTTTTCTGGATCCCCGTTTGGTTAGATTGTGAAGTCCTAGCCCAAACGGTGTACCGTTTGGGCTAGGGGGCGCGAAATATCCTATAGGATATTTCGCGGTTGTCGCACTTTTCCTCACAGAAGGTTCTTCGCATCTCCTTCGCTATTTTTGACGCTACAAAAATCCATATTATCAATATCGATCTTCGAGCGACGATTTTATCCGGAAAACACCGCATTTTTGGCAAAATTCCTCCATATTTTCAGCAAATTTTATCGGCTTCCCGGATCTGACTCTCTCATCTCGATAGGCCCACCGAAAAGACCCGACAATTGCGATTATGTAAGACCACTGAACGATTCTAGCCAATATATAGTATCCTAGCTATACATACTTCAAAAACAACATATGTAAAACTAATTTTATATGAGCTATATCATTATAATAACTTGTATTATTTTTCAACGGTGCAATCCACTTTTTTTATTACATATTTCCAATTATTAGCACTACTCTTTAACAAAAACAAATTTTTATACTTTTGCTCAGTTTTGCTTGGGCCGAAAACTGGCTTCAGCCTAAAACTGACCTTTAGTGAAATACTAATACAAATTAATTAATAACAATATTGATTGCCCTTCTACTATTTTATTGATTGTTATTTTAGCTTCATGCTCTGGCTTGTGTTTTAAAAGCTGTAAGTACTGCCGATGCTGCTTTAGGAGTAGAAACGTGTAGATTGGCATGTGGAGGTCACGGATACATGACGGCATCAAATCTGCCAGGAACATATGGATTGGTTACAGCTATGTGCACATATGAAGGTGAAAATACCGTTCTTCTCTTGCAAACCGCTAGATACTTAATAAAAGTCTGGCAGAATAAGAAGGGCTTGTCAAAACTTCCATCTGTTCGATATTTAGAAACAGCCCTACATCACAGAAGACCTTTCGAGAAAAGTGTTGAGTGGATTATTTTTGCTTTACAAAAGACTGCAGCAAGGTAAAAAAACAAGACGGTTTTTTAGTATGTGTTTTAAATAATTTGTTTTATTTTGCAGCAAACTTGAACTAGCTAACAATCACATAAATGATAGAATTAGAAGAGGTCAGGGGTCAGAAGACGCGTGGAATAACACTTCTGTAGAATTAGTAGAAGCAGCCGAAATACATGGAAGAGTATTCATTGTCGATACTTTCTATGAAACTGTTAAAAAACTTAGCGTTTCCAAGTCTCTACATACTGTTTTATACCAATTAGTAGAATTGTATGCTGTTACACAGGCTTTAAAACTTGCAGGACATCTTTTAAGAGTAAGTATAGTAATAACATACCTTTCTTACGTTACAAAAAAGTTAATCAGAACCCTGTCATAATAAAAAAAAGTACATTTTTTTTGGGAAGGGGCACCTCAAGGGGTGGTTTAATTTTTTTTTCATTTTACAGAACGCTTTATTATCACGCACCACAACTTTCTGCACCCCTGTCGTTACCGAAATAATTTTTTTATTTTTTACTTCACCCTACTGTAGCTTTCAGAAATATGGGGACACTGTTTTATAAGTTTTTTATTAGTTTACAGAAACTACGGGAAGTAACATAGAATCCCTTCAAGCTTGGCTCGAGGAACTATTGGCTGCCATTCGCCCGAATGCCGTAGGTTTAGTAGACAGTTTTGACATTCGTGATGAAGTTCTGGCGTCTGCTTTGGGGGCGTACGACGGAAACGTTTACGAGAGGCTATTTGAAGCAGCACAGCAGAGTCCCCTCAATGCTGAGCCAGTTAACAAATCTTTCGATTTATACTTAAAACCTTATATGAAATCTAACCTTTAAGAGATCTACTGGTACTAATAAATTTTAGAATAGGCAATTTTATTCAAGGTGTGGTACGTCTCAGTGTTTATTGTAAAATTAATTTATAAATTTCGAAAAAACCTTGGAGGTTAAAGGTTTCAATCTATTTGATGCAGAGAGCAGAATTAAGTTTTTTTTGTATTGACTAAAAATATTCTAAAATTCAAACAGTATTTTTCACATGTGGATTTTTCAAAAAAAAACTTTGTTTGGAAAGCATTCGGTTTTAAAAAAATTAAAACCCAACTACCACATTTTTTTTTTTAATTGAACATATAAATAATTGAAGGGACCATAATGTCAAAAAACCTTAATAATTAAAGTGAGATTTTTTACTAGATGACAATTGTTGTTTAATTATTGTTTTTTATATTCCGTTTATATTTTTTTATCTAGCATAGATGGATAGGTTACGTTATAAAGTATTGTAAAAGTATGTTAAGTACAATTTTTTGGTAATACTCATAAAATCCAAGTATTTTGTATAATCCATCCATGTTTTGTTAATATATTGACTTGTGTTAAAAACTGTGTTTTTCTTTAAATTTAGTCATTGTTAGGGTACCTACACACAAATATATATATATATATATATATATATATATATATATATATATATATATATATATATATATATATATATATATATATATATATATATATATATATATATATATATATATATATATATATAATATATATGAGTCGTATAGATACAAAACCCGCCAAGTCACTTTAAACAATTTTTGAGATAATCGAGAAAAAGGTATAGTGAGAAAAGTATTCAAATTATCAGGTATCTTTTAATTTTATAATACACTAAGGTAGTTTCTTAACAAAAATAGGTATGATTTAAAAATCTAAATCGGTCGGGTAAATTATTATTCGATATTTAAAAGTTGACTTGGCGGATTTTGCATTTGAACATCAATAAATTTGAGACACATTTTTAATATGAAACTTTTCTTACGCATGTAACAAAAAATATTAGTCCTAATACTGAAAAATTATTTAAAACAAAAATAAAAAACTTCATTTTAAAAGGAAAACCAATTTTGTAACCTATTTCATTAACCTAAATTCTTAAATCAAGGTCCACTCCAATATTGTCATTATTTTGTCAGCAGCAGTATCACTATCATTTTGTAGCGACATTTGCATAGCTACTGGTTCTTGGTCAAACAATTCTTTGTTTCTTTGTAGAATTTTAAACTGGGCAACTCTTTCCCCTCATCTCCATAATGTTTCCCTAACAAATGCGCTACAGGTGTAGCTTTTTGGGGATCTAAAGATCTACCGACTGGCATAGTATCAGGATTTAGCATAAGTAATGTTTTATAATTAGCTTTGCCGCAAACGGTAACATTGTTATCTTTGGCACAATTAAATTGAAAATTAATGAGTTTAGCATAATTTAGCTTCCAGTAAATCCATTATGCATTTTAAAATCAAAAAGCAAATTCTTGCACCACAAAACAAAATCTAAACGTTACTGAAACTAAAAGTAATAAAGACATGTGCCAATTCCAATCATACCATCATCGAAACGTCTCAATACTTTCGGATGCACCTATTGGGTGAAATTGACTTGGCGGAATATGTATTTGAATGACTGGTGCAGTTGGTGGGTTTTGAATTTAACCGTAAATTTGAAAGCGACTAATGTCTTTTGAGTGTTTTGACAGGAATGACCATTTAAATTGGTGAAACACGTTTTAAATTGTCTTTAATTGGTTATAACTTATTTTTTGTATTTTGTGACTTGGCGGTATATATATATATATATATATATATATATATATATATATATATATATATATATATATATATATATATATATATATATATATATATATAATTTAAATTTAAAAAACACAATACAATAAACAACGGTTTAATTTCAAATTTCATTTATAATGGAAAAAAAATACATATTTCAAAAGTCATAACAATATAATTACAGATAATATTCAGTAAAATCTTGTTTACAGGAAAAAAAACTTATATTAAAATAATACATGTATACAGGATCAACCAAAAGTAAAATTCTATTATAAAACAGTTAAATGAGGTCAAATTTTAAAATTATTTATACGTTTTGTTCTGTGTTTGGCAGTGAATTATGACAATAAATGTACAGGGGCATTTGGTTGTATTTACGGAGTATTGAGAAAACCGGTTTTTTAAATGAAAGTTTGTGTAATAACTAGCAAGCTTAAACAACAGAAAAAAATAGTACGCCACTGGAATCTACGTAGAAATCTACAAAATATAACAATTTAAAGTTTTTCTATCTCCAATAACAACCCTTGTAAATTAAAATTCAAAAACGCCCTGTATTTCCAAAATCAGCTTTGAAATTTTAACACATTTAAATTTGTTTTAAAAGTCTCTATTGCTCTATCTCTTACGGTTTTCTCAATACCTCGTAAATACAAACGAAATGCGTCACCCTGTACATACAAAGAGTGTAAGCTATTAATATTAAAACAAAAAAATATTGCATAGAGAAAAATTAAAATGTATCACTCCTGTATCACAGAACTACTATAAAATTGGTGTTTTATTACTTTATTTTTATGGATTACGTTGAATATGGCTAAAAAATGGACCATTCTCCATAAATCTTTGCCACATTTGGGATCATACTACAATTGTTTATTAAAATTTTTTATTCTACCTACATTTTTGGCATAAGTATATCTCTAGAAAAATATCAAGCATAGATAAAATATTTATAAAAGGCACATCGTTGAAACGAATCTATTTTATAATAATAAAAAAATCAACACTTATTAAAAAATAATAAGTAAACAATATTAATGTATACAGGGTTATCCAAATTAAGTGTCCACCATTGGTAACTTTGTTATTAGTGAAAATACAAAGTTGTTTAAATAAGCAAACTAGTAGCATTTTTAACGCTGGTAAAAATGAGAAATAAAAAAAACAATTGAGAATCGTTATTTTGAACATTTTTTTTAATGGAAACCCCTGTATATTATATTTTTTTCTGTTAAAACATCAAATTTTAAACAAAAAAGTTTATAATGACTAATCAAGTGGGGTTAGATCTGGTAATCTGGGAGGCCACTGGGTTGGGCCATTTGTTCCTATCCACTGGTCATTAAAAGTAGTACTTAGAAAATGATAAGTACCTTTGGAGTTGTGGGCAGGTGCGCCATCTTGCTGAAAATGCAGATGATGTCTACTTATAAGATCCAATTCGTCTAAGAAATTATTCAGAATTTCTGTCATAAATTCCACATATCTTTCACCAGTTAGGGTGCCCTCATAAAAGAACGGACCAACAATTTTTGAACCAATTATACCGCACCAAACGTTGAAACTGAAACGGACTTGTGGACCTCTTGGATGTACTAACAAAAGATTTTCTCTTTACCAATAATGGTGGTTTTTTCTATTAAACATTCAGAATTTGAGAAATTTGATTTATCTGTCCATAAAATGTAGCGAAAGTTATTTATATTTTGGCGACAGAACTTAAGATACCAATGGCAAAAAACAAGTCTTCTCTCTGGATCCCTTGCCAAAAGCGTTTGAACTGGTCAGTACTTATACGGAATAAATTTGTACTTTTTTAAAATCCTTTGAACAGTACCATAACTGAAATTAGAGTCCTTGAGAATATCTGGTATTGAATTCTCACGATAAGCTTTGAAATATCCAATAACTGCAATTTCCGTGGCCTCGCTTATTGTGAATTCTTTTTTTGCCCTTGTTTTAGCAAAAACATTTTCGTTGCCTCTAAATTTTCGATGAAGTCTCAGAAAATATCGTTCATACGGTTGAATGCGAGCGGGATATAATTCACTGTAGTATTCTCTTGCTCTCAAGGAGGATTTTCTGCACACTAAATAGCATTCTAACATATCACACTTTTCTTTATGAGAGAACATTTTTCTTTAAATTAATGACTGACACAATAAAGCTTATAAACAAGTATTTGACAAACACACTAATGTTTGACATTATTTGATTTTATCATTGTTTTCCAAAGCCTTCTAGTTGCGAGAATGTCCAGTTTAGCAATTTGTCGCTTATCTTAATCCTGTCAAATCGCGAAGGCCATGTTGTTTTTATAGCCGTCTTAATATTTTAATACTGCAAATAATTAAAAATATTTATCCTTATTTTGATTTTATTTTTGATTCTAGCGGAAAAGTCATTATAAACTTTTTTTTGTTTAAAATTTGATGTTTTAACAGAAAAAAATATAATATACAGGGGTTTCCATTTAAAAAAATGTTATTTTACTGAAAAACTCAAAAATACGTTTCTCAATTGTTCTACTTTTTACCAGCGTTAAAAATGCTACTAGTTTGCTAATTTAAACAACTTTGTATTTTCACTAATAACAAAGTTACCAATGGTGGACACTTAATTTGGATAACTCTGTATAGAATAGAAAAGTAAAAAACTACATTTTTATATTTTTTGTGATGAACTGATAATCAAAAATGCCAAATTTAATAAAAGCCCTAATACTGATAGAATATACTAAATAAAAATTTAACTTTTTTTTTTTTGATTGTGGAATGAAGCCTTTTCTGCACCCTGTAAATGTGAAAATCGTAGAATCAATAGGGACAATAAAAATGAACTATTTTCGCAGCAGAAAAGGATTCTTCAAACTATTTTTGGTCAGAAAAGACTAGTGTGGCTTAATTAAATAAGAACTGATAATTAAATAATAATAAAAAAACTATTACGAAGAGTATGCTTTTATATTCTTCCCAATTTGTTATCCTATATTACAACCTAGACAGATAAAAAAGTTATGAAAAATAGTTTCTTTTCTTCATTAATTATCCTAGCTGGAAAAATCTAAAAGCATACAAACAAATATATTAATTCTCGTATAATAATTTAACTAAACTGAATAATAAAAATAGTCCTAAATTTGATTTGCTAAGCTTAGCTATCATCAACTGCTACCGTCATTTGTTCAGGGGATATGGAAGCTCTTGGATTTACTATGTTTGGCCATTGAGGACTGTCATTACTCTAAAAAAATAATATATTTTTATTCTAATATGTATACACGACTAGCAAGGCAAAAGCTTGCATGCCAATTTTAATGCAATAGAGTAGGATACATACAAGGAAGTTTGAAGGTTAATGGAAGCCCAATACTATGGCCTATTCGATCAAAAAAGGTCCGGCCCACTATGAAAATAACTGTCATGAGAGGCCCCCTTGATTCTGCACAGTAACAAAATTTCCCAAAATATTGTAATGTGATGCCTACCTACACACAGTTTGTAGGTAGGCAACACATTATCTTTTGACAGAGCCGGAGTCCCGTTTTCGTGTGCGACGGCGCGGTGTTTATGAAACCATATCCGCGCTGTGCCATTGTCTTGCCTTGTGTGATTTTATTTTGTGGTTGCTGAAGTTTTTTGGATTGATAAAAACCTTCATATTTTAGTGATTATTGGTTTATTTAATTGTGACTATAATTTTGTTTTAATTGTTTGTTACTTACAATATCGTAACAAAATTCCTGAAAGTTGTTTGTCTCTCTGTGGTTTTGTCTTGCAAATCCAAGGGTAACATACCCGAAATACCCCTGATTAGGAAAACATGCGCAGGTCAATTCAAATATCACTTTCACAAGACCATAAACTAATCTTGGCTTCAAAAATCTTGTCTAGTTTAATGCTCCAAGACACAGTCATGTTCGGTGTCGCGAAAAGAAGTTATTTAATCATTTTGGCGTTACTATTAAGAAAAACCTTAACTGACACAAACACATTACATCCATAGCCTCAGCTGCTTTAAAAAAGCTTGGATTCCTCTTTTGAGCCAGTAAGTATTTCTCTATCTGTCTGGGTAATAGTATTTCCTACAACTCTTATCATTCTTGATTCCATTCAAAAAAGATCCATTCGTCCTATTAATGATCCCACGCTTGCAGAAAAGCTTCCGTCTCTTTCCCACCGACGAGCTGGAGTGAATATGTTGCATTTTTATAGGTATTGTCACGGCTTCTGCTCCGAGGTATTGGCAAGTATAATTCCGCTGACAGCTTCCAACAGAGCAACATGTAGTGCCACTTTTATGCATACTTTTATAGTCCAACCTAAGAGGCCCCGAACTTCCCACTTTCTTTGTTCCATCATGCCGAGAGTGTCTAGGCTGGGATCTGCTACCCGCAGAGGTTTTTTCTTCTCCAAATATTTAGGTCTGGTGTAGATAAACTCTCCTTTACCACACTTAACGATACGTTAGTATTGAAGCCTCAGTCTTGGTGGACTGTCTGACGATATAAAAAAATCTTTTGTAAAAAATTCTATACTTCTTGTTAAATTTGTTTATGTTATTTGCATAAGGTAACACTATTTTATTGTACTTTTTTACAAAATATAAATTTATAAAATATTGTATTACCCTAAAATACAAACAACCAGTTCAAATTATGGTAAGTTTTTACTTTTCTTGACCCTTGCCGATTTCGATGATTTTTTGTATACAGAGGCGCTGATTATAAATCTAAAGTAAGTGTTTTTCGTCAACGTTTTATTTTTCAGATATTCATCTTTAAATATGATAATTAGATTAACCTCATTTACACTATCTTGCTCATCTTTTTTCACAAAATTCGTGATAAGTACATGAAACTATCATACAATGTTTAAAATTTATTTTAAAAAATCGTGTTGTCAATTATTTTATTAAGATTTTTGGTAAAAATACAAAACTCCCAAAAATATCAAGCATTTAAATAGAAGGCTGTAAAGTGGCGCCATCAGTTTTTTCCATGTTAAATTAGATGATATAAAATCCAATATTACACAATAATTTTAAAATTCTCTAATAGTTTCATTTATTAACGAACAATGTTGTGCAAAATATAAAAAAAAACAGTGAACGTATAGTTAGTCTGAATTTGACATTTGATGATATCAACTTTATACATGGATACAAAGAATTATGGAAGTCCGGACCTGACCTACGATTTATTGTGCAATACCATACCATACACCTTTAAACTTCCTTGCAATTAGTTGAGAGAAGGTTCCAACTCCGACAAATTATGTGCCTCATAGTCGTATGCAAAGGGGTTTTTTTAAGAGGCAAATATAAAAAAAAAATGGTTTAATAAGGTCTTAATTCTGCCCAATTTTGTATGTCATTGGCTTACGTTATCATGGTTATTTAAGCAGTTAAATGTAAAAAAATTACATAAAAAAACATGACAACCAAATAAAACAACATTTGACAAAATAACCGATTAAGATTAGGTCTCAATTTTAAAGTTTAAATAAACAAAAGCAAAAAATGGGAACTGGTCAGCATTGCCAAATAGATATAGAAATAACTAGTTTTAAAAAAATTCGCAAAATTCCTAAACAATGTGGTTCAAATAAATGATAATAAAAGGTTTGTTCCAACAAGAAATCCGGTATCGTTTCGAAATCGTTTTTGAACTGTTTTTTGGTGCGCTTAGACGCATGCTCGGCCTTAAAATAGTTTCATGACGGTACGAAAAGTACAAACGTTGGATCGCTTTGCGGATCGTTTTTGGGACTGTCAAATCAAAAGTTTTTGAATTTGTTGTTTTAAAAATATAACCCTACTTTTCTACTTATTATTTTTGTGATCAAAGTTAGCAAATATCACTCATAATATCGTCACTCATCTTTAAAGATAATTAAATTTAATGATGTGCTTAGGAGGTGTAAAAATTAATGTTTTTGAATAATTAAACAAGCGAGGAAATAGAAAATGCTAAAGCACGTTGCACGCTATTCGCTAAATAAAGTTAGGATTATGCAGAAAAATTAAATTAAGTTAAAATAAGTTAAAGTCACACAAGAATAATTATACATATTAATTAAAAATTAAGTTAAGTTAAAAAGATAAACAACTTTTAACTTTCTTATCTTGTTTTAATTTTTTAACCTTATCATAAAATGAAATAAACGTTTCCTTTTCAAAATAATTAAACTCCCACACAATAACATCATAAAATAGGCTTACAGAAACTCGTCTTTCTCATGCGTTATACAAAAATGTAACAAAATTATATATTTTTTAGACAAATATTTATTTAAGAAGTTAACAAATTACCGGACAGCTGCCAGAGAGTGCACCAATAAAATAGAAATCACGAAAACCCAACAATGATTTGCCCTACGTATGTTAAATTTAATTGTTATTTTTAAACTGATTGGCATGTTTTCACACAAATGTCTTAATTTATAATAACTTAATTTTCGTTAAATTAAATTAACTTAAGTTTTCTGCATAATCCTACCTTAACACTAAACATATGAAGATGAAATATGAAACAATAAACAAGAAACAGCTGTTAAAAATCAAAAATCCAGTGCCAATGCGCAAGTCAACCCAAACAGTTTTCAATTTAGGCCATGTATCAGAATTACCGTTCTGAAACCGTAACTAAACGATCCCAAGTTTTGTTGGAACGCACTTTAATCACTGCGCATGAGCGTGATCGTTCGGTGGCGGTTTTTCGACGTGCTGGAACAAACCTAAAATAAAATTAAAAGATTTAACCGAAAAGTTTTTATTCCCCTGGCGCCGGTTCAACTCCTGAACACAAAAAATTTCTTGTTTATTAATTTTATTCCATAAAATTTGACGAGCTCAATACAAAACCAAAATATACACAACTTGGTTTTGTCTCATAAAATCTATGTTAATATCTGGTTAGTAAAATTTTCCAAAATAAATTAAACAAGTTACATACAGTTCTGCGTGCTGCTTTCCTGTTCCTCTCAGACTCATTGTCTGATTTTCTCCGCTTTTTCTTGGCAGTGATCGACTCCTGGCCACTATCGTCATCCTCAGAATTTGATTTTACCTCGTCAGAATCCGAACTAGAACTTGACGAGTTACTAGAACTATCTGATGCTACACCTAAAAATGGAAGTGTTTATGACAGATTTAGAAATTAACCGGTTTTCAACTTAGGTCTTTAAGAGTCCATTCGCGCCGCGAAAATTGGATCCAATTTGGGGTTCGGGGCATAATGTTTTTTTCAAAAACGGTATAAGTTATCAATAATTTTCAAAAACTATATGAAAGCCAACACTTAAATCTAGACTTCTGCTGTAATAGTTTTTTAAATTTGGATTTAGTTTTTAATATTTCCTTGAGTGAAAGTCACCCTAAAATCGGTTATGTTTAGATACTATTTTCTCTTAACTGGACTTATATTTTAAAAATCCGTTACAGCAGAGGCATAGATTATTTCCTTACCTTTAAAATGGTGTATAATTTATGTCATTTAAGTGAAAAATAGTTACGGAAAAGCGTTATCTCCTGTACGCTTGCAATCAGAAACAACATCGCATCGATACACCGAATTTGGAAGAACCCAAGTAAAATATAATATTTTTAATGCTTCTATACGAAAATTGTGGTAGTGGGAGTTTGTTAGTCTCCGCCCACCGTCTCCGTGTCCTTTCGCCCGACCCCTAAGGTGTAGCGTAAATGCACTCTTAATAGAAAAGCATTCAAATCTAGAAGCAATACACAGATGAGGCGACCAAAGAATCACAGAAGAATTTATGACCTGGGGATATATAATAGTGACGTCAAATAAAAGCTGTGGAGTTTCCGGGAAATTTAAATTATAGGCAAGCAGGTTTAACTTTAGCAACTACTAAAATTCATATCTTATATTTTATTGCATCCATCTGTGTAATGCTCTTTAATTTGACAAAAATACTTTTCTTTACACAAAAGCAATACCTGAGGGATGTTCTAAATTTATTCTGTCAGCTAAAATCGCTAGGTTTGGTTCTTTTTCACGCAGAACTTTCAACCACTTCTTAGATAACTTAGGTCTTCCTCTAGCAGTTTTATGCCATACCTTAAAATATCAAAATTTTAACTTGTATCACAACTAAGAAATCATTATTACACTTACAACAGGAAAATTAGTTCTGCTGCAAAAATTTTGAGTGACAGCTATTGTATTGTCTAAATTAAGTACCACATGCCACCACCCTCCTGGCACGAAAACGGTTTCTCCAGGTTTTTGTAAAATTTCAATAGGTTTACAATCCTGCGGCCAGGTCGGCTCTTTTGTTTTTGGATAAATAATACTGAACCAGGTAATTGCTTCGTCCCGTTGCTTTCCACCTTGACTTCCTGTCACCTTAAGAAGCTCTTTGGGGTATGTGTAGGAAATAAGCACCATCTAAAATATATTTAGGTATTTCTAATTTTTAGGATTTTTTTATTTTGGGACAGTCCACCAAGGGTGTCTCTAGGACAGTAAGAGGTAGGTTATTAACACAAAATTAAAGATTTAAAGATTTGAAGGAAATTTCTTGTTTCTAGAAAAAATATTTTTTTGTTAAATTTATTTTGCTTTGGAGACAAGATCTTTACAAAAAAAACTAAAAAAAATATGTTAATAAGTTGTTAATTTTACCGTTTGTGACCCGCAACTAGAGCATTCCAGGCACTTGTACCGAGTGGGTCAATATGTATACCAGTACCAGATCGTGCTGGTCCCATAACAAACCAGCGATATGGAGGTCTACGACCTTCACCGGAGTATTTAAATAAATCATCTCTAAAGTATAATGGCACTTCATAGTCTTCTAACAGTTTTTTTCTACGTCGGTGCTGAAAATAATACATTTATTTTTAAGCTGGTTAGTTTGAGGGTGGTTTTGGTGCATTTTGCCATCCGCCATAAAACACGAAAGAAATAAATACAATAAAAATAACCAATTTTACACACTTCAATACTCTTAGAAACAACAATGCATTGAAAATGGCACTATTTATTGCACACATCAAAATGCACCCAAACCATCCTGTGGGACCAATAACTCTGAGAGAAAAATAATTAAATATCCTTACTTCACCAAAATTGCTATCAAAAATATATAAAGGACTATCATCTTTTGTGTTGAGCATATAATGAACGTAATATTTCATTTTCATCTTAACACTATATCCTTCATTATCTTCACCACACTTGAATTTTTGATTTCGGTATTTTTTAGCGAGCTTTTCGAGGGTCCATTTTTCATTGGCCCTCCATCCTAGCTGACACCCAGATATCACAACAGGCTTGTAAGGCAATTCATAGCTCGATATAAACTCCCTTTGTGACACTTTAGACTGATCAATTCGTTCACAATTATCGGTAAAGTTATGATAGGACTCAAAGTGGTTTGCATAGTTATGTTGGTACCATGACTCTTTAGTATTCAGTTCTAAAAATAATAATATTTATATTAAATATGGTATTTGCATAACAAAAAAATGGAAATAACTGCAAAATTAAATTTTGATTCCAATTCTAAAAAGGATACTCTTTAATCGTTTATTTAAAAAGGACGGGAATATTTTAAGGCTTGAGATATGTGACATATATACAGATCAATAACTAAAATTACAGTGGAATGTGAGCTTTTCAACCAGCGAACTAAAATCGCAGGTATAAACGTTGATCCAAGATATATTTTAAAATAATTTAAAAATTCCACTTTTATTAAATAAGGTATTTGAAAATATGACCACATTATTTGAAGATTTGGTATGAATAAATCCTAACTGTAGTTCTAACTGGTTTTAGAACAGTTCTTAAAATGTGGGCCCTAGAAGAGCTTTTAAGAAGTTTTCTTCATACTTAATGGAAATGTAACTTAAATATTTAAGTAGTCCATGCTTATTATTGCATATTATTGATGTATACACAAATCCAACCGAAAACTTTTATTATTGGGGACAATTTCATGTTTTTTTCCTAATTTTGAGGTTATATAAAAGAAATTAACCTACCAGGCCGAGCTTTTCTCTTAACTTCTTTTATACGTTTTCGTGCTCTATGTGCGAATTCAATATCATCCATTACTTGTGGCACAAAACTAATAAAAAAAATTCTTAATAACTAAAAATTGTTTAAAATTTAACATAAGAAATTATAAATTTCCAGTATCACAAATCCGGTGACATTTCGTTTGACAGTTTGTCATAGGAAGGGGCAACAGAGATCGATGTATCGATAGGGTCGATGTTTTGGCCCTTCGAGCCTTCGAGCATATAATTTTTAGAGACAGCCCTGCTACTCAGCGGTGCGAGGACTATTAGTACTGGCTCAAAAGTAAACACCACGAAGTAGGTTCTGATTTCTGTTAGGGTAATCAACTATTTCACAAAATATGTATTTTTGACCTTTACAACATTAGGCATTAACGTGTGGAATAGAAAACGGGCGTTAGGGATTATTCTAAAACATCGAAACCACTTGTGGTTTCATCTTCCTAGGATTAATGGGGAATACTGCCTCTCTAGTAATTTTCGAAGTGTATTTTGGGGTGCATGAAAGCATTCTCTAGATACATGTATTTATTTTACTAATACGCCAGTGCGTATTTTGACAACAGAAAGTTAAAAAATTTGATGAAATAATATAAGTAAACTATTATACGCTATTGCTAATACCTACTAATAAACTAATAACTAGAACATACTTCAAAACTACATCCATAGCTACCAATTCTAGGTATTTGAAATACTTAAAGAAAATTTTTAGCCGCAGCAAACGAAAAATATAGGTCATTTTAAAATTATTGCTATTTTTCGTTTAAGGACCATTTTACTTTATTAATATTGTGTGTAAGTATTTAATATAAATAAAAATATATAATAATATATATTAAAATACAGTAAAATTTGTCTATAACGGCCACCATAAAATTAAGAATAATTGGCCTTTATAGAAGGGTGGCTAGTATTGCCAGGTAACAGTTGTTCAACTATTCGAGGCTACAAAATTTTCCCTTTGAAATTGCTTGCTGCCTCAGGTGCTTTTTGTTTAATTAAGGGTCTAGATATTGGAAGATTTTTACCTCTTGCTTTGCAGAAAAAAATGTAGACGACTTGATCTACTGCCAATCCTCCTGACTTCTGGAATTTCCTCTTTTTTGTTCTAAATTAACACCTTCTTCAAACATTTGATTTAGTTTAGCTTTATTCCTGATAATATCATTCATTTGGGATTTTTCAACACCGAACTTTTCAGCCAGTTTTCGCGATCCTAGAGCGTACTTTTCACTTTTCGCGATAACTCCTTTTTTTCAGTGGCAAACGACGTGATTAAACACTTTTCGATTCCGAACACGATAACTTTCTTTTTATCGATTTAGGATACAACTAAAAATATAATGTGAAGATAATCTCCCAAGCCACTAATGCTATTTGAACTTGGCCATAAATATTATTGTTGGGTATTTTCACCTTTAAAATTTGCAGAATACGATCATAAAATACAAATAAGCCCAAAGATTTTCCGGCCAATATAAAAGGTAATGCAAAGGAAAAAAGATTTTCTTTTTATATACGGGATTTCCAATAAGGCAGATTTTTGTTAGCTTAAAGCGGCCGATAACCAGAGCTGTCAAAACTTGAAGTACTTCAAGTAAAATTTTACTTGAAGTACTTTTTTGTACTTCAAGTATTTTACTTCAAGTACTTTTTATTAGGAGGTACTTGTACTTGATTAGTTTTATGAAGATACTTGGATTTTTACTTGATTTGACCAAGTAAATTACTTGAAGTATTTATTTAAGTACTTGAAGTATTACGATGTACTTGAAGTAAAAAAAGTACTTTAAGTAAAAAAAGTACTTTAAGTAAAGAAAGTACTTCAAGTAAATAAAAAGTACTTTAAGTAAAAACAATACTTCAAGTAAATAAAAAGTACTTGAAGTAAAAAATCAACCAAGTACTCGAATTTACACGCCTTAGATAATCGTACAAACAAGTTAAAACAATAAATACGCGCAACCGCTGCTGTTTCTATTGTATTGCATTACAGCGCTCATTTGAATTGGATCCAACATCAAGACAAGTGTAACTATTACTGAGAATTAGACTTTTTGTTCTTTAAATCGGTCTTGTGTCAACGTGATAATTATAAGTGCTCTGGTCTGGTGAAAATTAAAAAGAAAGATACCTAATAGTAGAAGGTATCCCAAGAATAGGTTTTGGGTGCCAACCTGCTGTAGGCACCCATATGAAAACACTCGCTTTTGACAGATGTATCGGATGCCAACGGGTGCCAACGCCAACCCGTTGGCAACCACAGGGAAAAAACCCACTTAAAAAAAAAAATTATCCTATAATAGTTTATGGCCCAAGCGCTCACCCGAGTACGGCATTGTAGGCCTGTTGCCATAAATTTACATACGAAATTATATATTATTTCGAACATCGGATGCATAAGATCCCGACTTAAAACGGGACACTTAGCAACCCTACTTGTTTTCCTAACTATAGTTTTTACCAACTGGCTTACTTTGCAATGACGTAGGGTTCAGTCCTTAAAGCTTTTAGGAGTTGTTGGAAAACCCCGTTTTGAGGAATAAACCCTCTAACTTCCTTACCAAAAATACTTCTCAAGTATAATTTGTTTTACTTGAAGTACTTTTAATTACTTCAAGTACTTTTATGTACTTCAAGTACTTTGGTTTACTTCAAGTACTTTGGTGTACTTCAAGTACTTTGTTTTACTTCAAGTACTTTGTTTTACTTCAAGTACTTTGGTTTACTTCAAGTACTTGGATTTACTTCAAGTAAAATACTTGGGTGGTACTTCAAGTACTTTTTCAATTTACTTGAAAATGCAAGTACATTTTAATGAATACTTGGTACTCGTACTTAAAGTAATTTTTAAAAAATCAAAAACTTGGTACTTGTACTTGAAGTACTATTTAAGAGTACTTTGCCGATAACACAAGTGGCCGATATAAAAGGGTGTCTGTTAACACAAGTTTTACTGTATATTAAAAATATTACCCAAAAACTAAAATTAGGAAGGCGGCACTAAGTATTTTTATATGTTTCCCATAATGCAGTGTATCATTACAGTACAACCTCTTTAATCCGTGCACATGCTAATCAGGACATCCAGTAATCCGGACGCGCTATTGCCTCAATGATAGTCCGGTCGCGCATCGATAAATAATCCAGATGCGTTTGGGAATTTTTGAGTTCAAACCTGTCAGATGGCGCTAACGAGCGAAAACCGGTATTCTCTGTTAATTCATTCCATTAGCCTGCTGCAGTGTGGCAGAGTCCAGAACAATGTCTAAACAAAAAGAAAGCACATAATTTTAAGTTTGCAACAAAAGTTCGATGTAATAAGCCCAGTTGAAGAGGAGAAAGTGTGATATAAAAATATAATACATACATATATCTCATGTGTTATGTATGTATTGCACTTATCGAATTTTGGCCTATTCTTTAGTAATCCGGAAATTCTACTCATTCGGACGCACTTCTTGCATTTAATTTTCCGGATTAAAGAGGTTGTACTGTAATTATTTGTTTAAAAATTTTATCAGCCCCAATAAAATGTTACAATTTTAAGGGAGTAACTTGCTTGGGATTACCTTTTTAAATTATGTCTTGCACCTCCTTAAAATCACTTACGAATTGGTTTTGCAGAACAAATATTAATTACCTTCGAAATTTTAGTGAATTTTCTATTACGAAACCTAGTTGCCCCGCATGTATTTTTCCTAATGTTTTTTTATTTTATGATTTCTTTTTTACTTACCCCCATTCGTCCTTGGGTTAGTTAATCCATGACTAACGAGGCAGTTAAACATATCCCAGACAGACCACCCGTATATAGAAAATTACTCCTTTTGATTACGTAGGGTCCTTTATAATTTCAGAGGTTGTCTGGATTAATATAATGAAATGCTCTTATGTTATAAATCGTAATCGTCATATGGATTTTTTAAATTAATAGTTCTGTTTGAAATTTGATTTTGGCATTAAATTCTGCTTTAGTCTAGATGAAAGTTAAGAAGAAAATATTAGCCACGTGAGTTACTTAATTAATCATAAAATTTTGTTATTTAAGCTTTAAAAGCTCCGAGGTACAGCCAATAATCTCTTTAGATCTTATCTAACCAACAAAAGATTCGCTGTGACAGCAAGTTCCAGCTCTGGAGGCTGGGCCACCTCTCAAATCAAGCATATTTCTCTGGGAGTCCCTTAGGGTTCTATTGAATTCTTTATGAATTTGTAAACTTACAATTTTTATATCAGTTTGCCGACGATTCTTCTTGAGTCATCGATTTATTATTTTTTTGTGTTAACTGAGATGTATTTTGTAGTGCAATTACCCTTTACATTTATCAGGTTGCGCAATTAATTGAATCCAATTTGGGGTTCGGGCATAATGTTTTTCTCAAAAACGGTATAAGTTATTGATAATTTTCAAAAACTATATGAAAGCCAACACTTAAATCTAGGCTTCTGCTGTAATAGTTTTTTAAAATTTGGATTTCGTTTTTAATATTTCATTGAGTGAAAAACCCTAAAATCGGTAGTGATGAGCGAGACCGGTCTTGGTCTTGGTCTTGCAGCAAGACAAGACCGAGACCAGACCAAGACCGCCTTTTCGCTTGCAAGACCAAGACCAAGACCGGGGTATGCAAGACCAAGACCAAGACCAAGACCGAGGAATGCAAGACTACACAAGACCAATACCGACCTGCAAGACTCTTGCACTTCTGCAACTTTTTATAAAATATTATAATATTCAATTTTTATATTTAATATACAGATGTATTCTATACAGAAATGACAAAAAATGTGGCGAGAACTGCCAAAAAGGCGATTATTTAATGAGTAACAGGTTTCTTTAATAAAATAATAATTAAGTGAATCACTTTATTATTTTATACAGTTCTTTAACAACGATAATGAGTAAATTTAATTACATGTTTCAAAAATAATAGGATTGTGACTCAATGGTCCGACAGAGCACGATATCTCCGAAACCGTTCACGACAGAGAAAAGCTAGGGGTATAAAAATTATAGAAGCTGAAAGTAACTGTCTTATTCCTAATGTTTTTTTAATTAGCTAACTAGTGATTCCACTTACAGGGTGGATCAAAAATTTTTAAAATCCAGAAAAACATAATTTTTATTCCACACTGTAAAAAGTGGCACCATTAGATTGCTTCTTAAAACTAAGATATAAATGTAAAAGAGATGAATTAATAAAAAATATATTTTTCATGTCATATATGAGTAATTTTTATACTAATGGATTTTAAATATCACTTCCGGTTTTGACGGAAAGGTCAAAACAATGCTAAAAGAATAATACTGACGTCATTTTTATCAAAACCGAAAATTATATTTAAAAACCGTCTACGTTGCCATTGTTTCTATATGACAGTTTTACAATTTTACAGCATAACCTACAGGATGGTGATTTTTTTAAATGGATTTTCCGTCATAATTTTTTTTGCGTTAAAAACTAAAAATAAGGGAGTTTTCTTGAGTGGCAGTGGATTCTTCGGAAAATTCTAGAATAGGAAAAAAATTTACATTTTACGCCCTTTTTTCTATAATTTTTGTATATTCAGTTTTTCACCATAATGAACGGTTTTGGAGATATCGAGCTTTGTTACACTACTGAGCCACCTTGTATATGCAGAATGTTTATAAAGTATTTGTACAAACTTTGTACGGCAAATATTTGACTAATTTAAAGAAAAAAATTATATAAACTAAAAAGATTTTTGAATATTTAGTTTTTTCTGTCCCAGAAACCAATGTTTACATATTAAAATCATTTTCACGAAAATTTCAAATCTGGTTAAAATCAAAAGTTTTTTTGTTCTGCTCACACAGTGCATAGTTTTGTATTGCTTTTAATTTTATATGTTTGTTCAAAGAAAATTTAAATAATTCTTATCACTAAAATATTTCTTTATGCCACTAAATGTATAAAAACAAGTTGTGTCTTAATTCAACTAAAAATGAAGCATTAATAAATAAACTCCTACATTTAAAAAATGCTTTTAAATGAAATAATTCAAACTTACGTGTAAGGCTAAAATTGGCATATTTTATAATTTTAATGCAGAAAATATAGTTTCCATATTTATTTATTTTTGAGTATTAAAAAAATATATTTTATTCAATATTAATTAGTTTAAATTATTACTACCAAAAAAAAGCAAGACCAGCAAGGCTCTTGCAGCAAGACCAAGACCAAGACCGAGACCTGGTGGTGCAAGACCAAGACCAAGATCAAGACCTTTCTTCGGCTTGCAAGACAAAGACCAGGCTTGCAAGACCAAGACCAAGACCAAGACCAAGACTAGCCCGGTTTGCAATCGGAAAAAACATCACATTGATACACCGAAGTTGGAAGAACCTAAATAAAATATAATATTTTTAATGCGGCTATACGAAAATTGTGGAAGTGGGAGTTTGTTAGTCTCCGCCCACCGTCTCCGCTTCCTTTCGCCCGACCCCTAAGGTGTAGCGTGAATGCACTCTTATACCGATTAATCTTAATTCGAAATAAGGGAACGCGATTAATTATCTGTTTTTGCTCTGAATAAAATGAATTAACGAAGCGAAAAAAAAAATAATATTGGAACTCAGCAGGCTTTGTGTCGTCACAAGTCTTTTTAGTTTGAGGTCAAATTTAAAGGGCCGGGCGTAAATTGTAAATTGTAATTTCGTCGAAACTAATTTTTCTGAGAAAATATTCAAAGCGTGTTTTTCGTTTAAAATAAATTTTATGCAAGAGGCACATTGTATTGTTTTCGGAAGGAAATCTATTGATAGTATATCAGTCCATGTACATAATATAGATTCTATGCAAATGCTAATGATACTGCATATATTATAGTAACTAGCCACACCGGGGCGACTTACATAAAAAAGATAAGAATTTGCATACAACTCTCACTATACGAATTCAATAGTCGCTTTTTACGATTATTTTTTAATTTTAGTTGCTCTTTTTGGAAATGAATAAATTTTTTTTATAAGATGTATTGCACAAACCCTGCGACCAGTAAAGACCGCAACATATGGGATTTTTATTAATAGTTTTATTCAATATTTGACTTTTGCTTCCATCGAGACGAAAATGAACCAAGAGTATAGTAGTCACGTGATTTGCATTATCAGTCAAATTTTAATTTCGCCAAAAAAAGTTTTAAAAGAAAGGTTGTTTCTGCAAATAGCGAAAAACGTAAGTAAAAAAAGTTTTTCTAAAGGCAATTTTTTGCCCATATATAGATGTATCAGATATTTTTTTGCCCATTTCTTGTAAATTGCACCACTGCACTGTGCAAAATAAAACTCAGCGCAATCTATATAAAAACTCTTAGTTTTGACAATGCTTTATTCCAGACATATTTTTTTAAAAGTAGCGCGATATTAAATGTGTGTTTATCTTTAAAATCCAGATTAGGCTATTAAAATTTGGTCAGTGGCATAGCTATCGGAGGGCTAGGCGGGGCAGTGTCACGAGGCTTCCAAGCTCTGGAGGCCCCTTGACCTCCTGAGCAACGTGCAAAAGATTTATGTAAATATTCTAATCGAATAAAGAACTCTTGACTTTTGACTTTAGCCCCTCGCTAACAAATCTCGAATGGCTCGAACTCAGCTCACAAAAATTCTATGTTAGGCCCTGCAGTAGGCGATAAGGAGGTGATGATGAAGTAGCTTTGCACCTTTAAAAATATATATTTTCTTGATTAAACTTAACCAGTTTAGATAGAGCCCCAATTTCATTTTTGCCCCGGGCCCTTGGTTACGTAGCTACGCCACTGAATTTTGTAATTGAGTACATCACTGGGAATCATGGATCTTGTGTCGTTTATTATGGAAGCTTTACATAATTCCGCTTATGCTTCGGCCACCTTTTGTGACCTCAGTAAGGCTTTCGACTGCGCCAGTCACGAGCTGCTCTTGGGAAAGTTACATCGCTTCAATTTTAGCAACAGTAGCTTATCACTAATTAAAAATATCTTTATGCTTAGAAACCTGGGTGAGTCTGTATCCTCTAGGGTTCTGAGGGATGCATACTTTGCTACTATTCACTCCCACATTTCATATGCTGTTGTAGCATGGGGTCATGGCAGTGGTGCTGCACTGGTCTTTGGCTTGCAAAGAAGAGCTGTAAGGGTGGTTTCTGGTTTGGGGTACAGAGATGATTGTCGACAGGCATTTATAGACAACAAAATTCTGACTTTGCCATCATTATTTATCCTGGAAACCTTACTGTATGTCAAGACGCACATTGATCACTATGTAACTCACAGCGCTCGCCATAACCATAATACTCGCCACAGGTCTGACCTTGTGCCAAGGTACTGGAGAGTTAGAAGGTGTCAGGATGGTCCTTGGTATTCACTTTTATAAGCTCTCGGCCTCTCAGAGGGACTCTCCTTTAGGGAAATTTAAAAAAACACTAAAGGCATTTCTTATCAGCAAAGCATTTTTCTCAGTTCAGGAGTTCCTGGACACTTCTATTCTATCTTTTTAGTAAACATGTAGTAGTTAGTTGATTGTTATATTTATTAACTTGTGTAATTGCTATGTACATGTATGTATGTGTATGTGTATGTGTATGTATATGTATGTATGTGTATGTATGTATGTATGATATGTATGTATATGTATGTATATATGTATATATATGTATATGTAAGTATCGTATAGTGAATTCAAATGTTTGACTTTTATACATTGTGTACTTTTTCTTTTTGTAAATTTTTAGTTCTTAGGTAGTTCTTAGTAAGTAATGAAAAGTTTGTTTTGTCGTTTTTAGTTAATTCTTTTTATGACGTATGTAAATACTATTGTATTTTAACATGAATAAATAAATTGAAAATTGAATTTGAAAATTGAATTTGAAAATTGAATTTGAAAATTGAAATTGAAAATTGAAATTAAAAATTGAAATTAAAAATTAAAAATTGAATTTGGTCACATGTGGTGAAAAAATTATTTGTTCTCGAGTCTGTATAAGGTAACTTCATAAAATATCTTTTTTGAAAAGGTAGTTTGTGTTTAAAAGTAATAAACTTAAGATGATTTAATTAAAAATAGTTAAATTTCCTACATTATATATATATATATATATATATATATATATATATATATATATATATATATATATATATATATATATATATATATTTATATATATATATATATATATATATATATATATATATATATATATATATATATATATATATATATATATATATATATATATATATATATATATATATATATATATATATATATATATATATATATATATATATATATATATATATATATATATATATATATATTATATATATATATATATATATATATATATATATATATATATATATATATATATATATATATATATAATTAAAGAACTTTAACTTTAACGTATTTTTATGTTTCCTGAACGTTTTAAATTAGATAATAAAAAAGCAAGCTCCCAACACTACTATCCCAATTTCAGCCACATATTTACTAACTTAATTTTAAAAATAGTAATAAAGGATAAAGCCAAAAGTACTGGAAAAGTTATGATTTTTCTTTTAACCAGCATTTTCTTAAATTCGTGCTGCACATACAAACACAACATGGCCGGCGAAAAATTATGGTCCACTATTTTATTTTGCAGTAGTACACTGTGCCCCAAAGCTAAAGGCTAAAGAACAATCTGAGAGGCGGTATGAGGGGTTTTTTATTTGGGGTTAATAAATTTTTTTCGCGCATTTGCTGGACTTAGCAAAATCCGGATATGTCGTTGTAGTTTTAAAGAAAGGTTTCTTAAATAAATGTCAGATTTATGAAAGTAACTTGGGAAAAATAGTAGTGTATTTTTTTCTAATAAGTGAGACATTATCACAATATATATATATATATATATATATATATATATATATATATATATATATATATATTTTTGTATAGCAACTTTTAGTTTTTTACAAAAAATCTTTTACTTGCTGCTCCAAAGCAATGTTTAAAATGCGCAAGTATCGACTTTGCATTTTTATGTTCGTACAAAACCGTCGAAGTTGGAAACCCTTTTCAAAAAGAAAGCCGTTCGGAAACGGTTCACGAACGATCTCAAGTTTGGTTGGAACAGTAAATGGATTGTTTAAACCAGGTTTGTTCCAACCCCGTTTTTACCCTGGAGACGGTTTAGAAACTGTTAAATCGAAAACGCGCAAGTTGACTTGGTGTCGTACGAAAATGACGAAGTTGGAACGCGCAAAAAGTTTTCTGCTTTTCATCGGGGTAAAATGATCGTTCGAAAAGAATCCAAACGATGACAAGTTTGTTAAAACTTCCATCTTCCATCGGTTGGAATGGGTCTATCTGCTTTTAACGGCTTTTGGGGTTAGAACAAACCTATAGTGTTTGAATTAAAACTTTCCCAGGTATAATAATCAAGACACAACGCTACGTATTAAAAAATCGTCCAATCGACAAATTTGATTTAATGCACATGTTTCTTTTGCTTTAAATGAAAATTGAGATCAACATTAAAACCTTCGCTTCTATATTATGAATAACTCATATTTAAACAAATAACAATTATATTTTGCAATCCTATTTAAAACAGTCATTACCATAATTAGGTCTCAGTTTTGATGTACCAAAATAATTAATTAATAAACTATAAGAAAAAAATATTTTAAAAGTTCTTCCTGAATATGAAACATCATCTTTTAAATGCACGAGGTTAGGGTTAAAATTGCGTAACAAGAATAATTATGACTAAACATTTTAATTAAATTTTGCAATATATCTGAAAAAATAAAAAAGGAATGTATTAAAATAAAACAAAGTAAATACGGGCTTCCCTTATCTTAATAAAAATTTTTCGGAGCAACTTACAATTTTGAAGCTTATCACCTTGTTACCATTAGTTTTGGTGATCATTTAAAACATACTTTGGAAAAGTTTTTAGTGTGGCAAGGCATGTTCCAAGTTGTCGTTCGTGATTATTAAATGAAATTTCCAGGCGTTTTTCCTGTGAAATAAAATACCCTATTATCTCCATACATATTAATTATTTATTAAACGGGGCACCCTACTAGGTATATAGCAATGGACCGACAAATTTGCGATTACCCTCTAACACTGCAGCCGACGTTCGCGCGACCAACCGGCGCCCTTTCGTCCTCCCAGTAACTTTGTAACCCGGACGGGTTGGGATTCTTATTTCATGTTTTTCATAATTATTTACGCATGTAAAATAAAATTCGCTTTGTTATTAGAGTTTTTTTAATCAAAACAATAATAAAATTATTTTCGTTCTGGAAAGAAAAATTTATTATAAAAAATCCCAACTAAAAACTAAAAAATAATTCTACATAAAAAAATTAAGTAAAAACAAAAAAAATCTAAATAAATTAATTAATGAAGCAATATTCAAACAATCCACCGCCGTCCCTAAACAATGTCCTAAGCGATCTACAAACTTCTTCGAACATTTTTAACATCACAGGTG
>JAHBCN010002058.1:0-100332 GCA_019359885.1 Listronotus oregonensis
TAGCGGCACATGTTCATACTTGTTTTTTTATTTAAAATGCTTTCTTTCATGACAACCGTAAAGGCCCAAAAAAATTCCCAAATTTGAATTTTGGGGAAAACAGTTCGAGATTCAACACCCCGTTTTTATCCCCGGGATACGAATGGATGAAAATAACCGTAGTTTTGGGGGGCCTTTATGTTTAAACCCGCGGCGCAAACATCGCTTTTTCGCTCGCGAAAGGGCCATCTTTGGGAAGGTATACCCCTATATTGCCCAAAGAATCAGCATAAGAAAAATAATTCTACTGGCTTTAAGGGGAAAGTTTTTTAAATTTTTTTTTGTTTAAAAGGTTTTTGATAGTATCCATTTCAAGAATAAGTCGTTTTAAATAGTATAATATTTTTAAAAATAATGTAAAAATAAAAATAATTATAAAGTATGCCCGATAATTTGGCAAAAAACAGTTTAACAAAGAGAAATATCAATAACTACGGCGTGAATTATTTAAATCAATTTTAAATATTTTTATTTTAATTAAAAAACAATGGACGTGATAAATAGGTCCCAAAAAAAAGTTTAAAAAAACAATAAATAAAAATTTTTTAAGGTTCATAAAACCCAAAAATTTTTACATTTTAAAACATGCATACTTAGCATTTTACATAACTTTTTTAACCGCCGTTTGGGGCCCGTAGTTTTTTGAAGCAAAAATTTGCGTTATTGTTACTACAATTATAGGTTTCAAAACCTGTGGGTTGTTTGATAATATTATAGTATGTAATTATGCCACCGGATGATCCTTGTAAGGGAATTTTCCCCAACAATTTTTACCAATTTCAAGAAGTCTGCGGGGAACTCCGAAACACCAAAAAGAAGAAATTTCCTTTTTTAAAAAAAAAATTTTTTAAACTTATTTCGTTTTTTCCCGGCTATAATCGGTTTTCCCGAATGGCTGTTCGGGAGAAATAGAAAGACCAGCAATCTTGCAAGTTTTTTCTTTTATAAATAAAAATGTACATGTTATCCCGTCATTGTTTCCCCTTTTTTTTTCATTTTTTTTTTAACTTTTAAGGGATCCTAACTCACTAATCAAATCTTGTTTACTTATTTTTCAAGTCATATTTTAATTATTTAACTAATTAATTACCTAAAGTGTGTTGTTTGTTTTTTTTAGATGAAAAAATTAAATTTTAAAGTTTGGTGCTTTTTCGTGGTTTAAAGATTATAAAATGTACCTAATTTTTTATATTTTGTAGAAGAGAACAATTTTGGGGGAAAAAAAAATAATCTTTTTGTCTTTACCCCATTAGTGTTTTAATATATTTAATTTAAAAATTTGAATCCTACTTTTAAATATTTTAAAATTTTGGGACATTGCATTTAAAAAAAAGAAAATTTTTCTTTTTTTTCCCTCCTTCAATTTTTCACACTTTTTAAAATTTTTTGGGATTTTCACAAGTTTCAAATTTAGAAAAAAAATCTAAACAGTTTTGGTTTTTCCCTTTAAAAATATACTAAAACTTGCCCGTATATTTCCCTACCAAATTTTACTTTTTAAAAAATTTTAAAAAAAAACTAATTTAGGTCTAAACACGTTGTCCAAAAGCGTATCACCTTATGTTTTACAACTGGTAAAATTTAACCAATAAATCTTAATATCTTTTTTAAAAAGCAACTAATAAGATAAAAAAAAACTCTACTATCGGTGAATCTTTTCATAGACTGTGCATTTTTCCACAAAGCAACCTATGTTTTGAATGTTAAATAAATTAAATTAAATTTAACGAGCCACTTAGAGAAAAAAGATATGAATTTCCATAGTTATAGAAAAATAAACTTCTTATTTCTTGTCCCATTTCTATCTCTATTGAATTAAAGTTCGTCACAATTAACTTGAAAAATTTTATAGGGGGCAAAGGGCCCATGACAATACAATTTTTTTTAAATTCGTTTTAAATTATAGTTTAAAAAAAAAAAAAAAAACGCTTTTTTAACAAAATAAACAAAAGATGAAAATAGTTTTTATTTAAAAAAGGTAGGGGGAATTTACTATATTTTTATAATACCTCTAATTTTGTTACTAGCTCCAAAAAATAATTTCAACCTTTATTTTTGAGCCTCCAACGCTTTTTTACCATAATTAGATTATTTTTTTACTTTTGTTCGGTTTTAAAAGGTGTTTTTTATTTTTAAAGATATTATGTTTTTTGTTAGGTTATTTGGTGTTACATATAAAAAGTAATATTTTATAATTTTAATTTATTTTAAGTTACCTTTTTATTTTATAATTTTTAGTTTTAACTAAAAGATGGATTTTTTTGTGTAATTACTACCAATAGGTTTGTTGTTAATATTTAAATATTTAATTGAATTTAACTCAAGGTCTTGAGATGACACATCACACCCCTAGCGCGTATCAATAGGCCTGCCATATTATATTATATTATATATATATATATATATATATATATATATATATATATATATATATATATATATATATATATATATATATATATATATATATATATATATATATATCATCACATCTTTGATGATGATTTTAATATTTTACATGTGCTAAATAAAAGTAAAAAACTATCTTGTTTTGAGAGCCTAGAAATAAACAGAATTAAAAATACAGGAATTTCCTTAATGGTCAGTGAAACAAACCCGTCGCCTTATTAAATTTGTATAACAACACCCCGACCAATAGTTATGGTAATTAGATTGTAAAACTTAGGTAGATTTAGGTTGCAATCCGTTTCTTTACTTTATTTTTATTTTTGTATCAGTTCATACAGTACCCGAGGAAGCTATAGTATAGCGAAACATATGTCGTATAGTATACCAATAAAAACAGTGGAAATATCACTTTAAGTGTTTTATTTTTAAAAATTAAAATATACAACTGTGATACAACCTACATTTGAGAACTCTGACAATACTTCCAACTACGTACCTCTGAAATAACTCCCTCGTGATGTAGGTAGTACTTTTCTGTCAAAACCTTATTATGCTTTTGTTATTATAAAGTTATAAGGGAGTAAGGTTAAAGCAGGTATTGTATCAATACAATAATTTATAATAGTTCAGGACATTAAACAAAACAAATCTGTCTGAGGATTTTATGCAGGCAATAAAACCCCCATTTAAATACCTTTGTAGTAGTACCCATCCAAAGAATTTCAACACTTTTTCATAGTGATACATTACGCTATATAGCATTTTATATAATATTATTAACCGCCGCTCTGGGGTGTAGTATATTATGAAGTGAAAATTCGCGCGTATTCGTCACTACAATCTATACTACGACTCAGAGCAACCTCTATCGCCGGTGCTCTGAGTAGTAGTATAGTATGTAATTACGCATCGGGTGAGACGTGAGACTAATAAAAGCGTGCTAAAAACGAAAAAAAAGAGGTTGCCTTTTTTTTTGATGTTTGTGCCAGCAAATCCATCAAAAATAAAATTTAATTAAACTAAAAACAATGGCTGGCACCAACCTTAAAAAAATATTATTGGCACCTAATATGTTTCGTACCTACTTTTGATTTCGTTTTTGTTGGTTAACTAAGTTAATTTGGTTAATTTAAAACATAAAAAATGTTATTTTATAATTTTACGTATCTTTTTGAAAGTTACTTTATTATTTTAATTATCTTTTTTATGTTACTGTTATAATGTGACACGACTATTATTAAAATAATAAAATAAAAAACCGAAACATAAATTAATTTGGTCAAATAGCTGACTCTAAGTTATATAATTTTAGAAGTTTTATTAATAAACCGCCTGTCTAAAAGCCAAAGTTAAATCCACAGTAATTATTCAATTCAGTAATTAAATAAACTTTTAATTATGCTTGGTGGTTTTAATATTATAAAGCTCGCAGAATTATTAATGAATAACTGAAATTGTTGTTGGATTACATGTAAAAGCAAAGTTTTAAATAGGTATTTCTGCAAATTACAATTGTTTAATAATCTTTTAATCTGGTAATTATTTTGCTGCAACTGCTTTTGCAACCATAGAATTATACTAAAACTTTGTTTGTTTATTAAAAAAAAAATACCTAGTAAGTTAAAAATATGGAAAATGTTTTTAACGGGTTATTTTATAGTACAGGATCCCACTGCTCGATTCTGCAGGTATCTGTTTTTTTATTCAACCAATTTTAAATGATTAAGGAAGTATGCAATGGATTAGGGATAGGTTGCCTACTATATGTGTTTTTAATGAATTTTACGACATTTGAAAGATAATAATGTCACAAATTGAAAAAGAAATGGTTGCCAGCTCTCAGTCAGCTGCAACGTTAGGGTTGCCAGCTGTAAACAGGTATATTACTGTTAATTGTTTACACTTACCGTTTTTTTTTATAATTTTTAATACAAAATTAAAGTTTTATATATACTGATTACAAAAATAAATGGTTGCCAGTTGGCAAATGGCCGCAAACAGAGGTTGCCATGATTTCAATGAACGAATCTCACTCCAGGTAAGTGGAAGCGCAAGAGAGAAGATGCACGCATTGTTATGTGCTGTAATCAAGAGTATAATGTAGTGTCGATGTAGCTCCAGTATTTATTTACTTATTTTTTATGAAACATAAATAGTAATTTTTTACTTACCGGGCCCACGGCCGATTTTATTAAAATTTTGTATACATGGGGTTTTTGGGGCGCTTATCACGAATCTGAAGTCATATTTTGTCGGATTCTGCTAGCTATTGAGTTATAACGCCCCACTCGAACCTAACCTCACATCTGCACAAACTCCTAAAATTACTCCTTCTTAAAACTAATTACACTCAAAATGGAAGATTTCATGGTAATATACTTATTATTTTATAGGATAAATTTAATTTTACCTTAATTTAACAATAGGGTATTTTCACTCAATTGATATTGATAATGTTGTGTGTAAAAATTAAAAGTAGAAACACAATTAAGCAAAACCTGCTAAATAACACGGAAAACACTTTAATTACTTTTCTATTTAAGGTTAAATTATCATTGTAATTTAAATAGCCCGCCACTCCCCTAACCAATCAAATTCAACATGGATGCCAAGTCTGTTTAGGAACTACCGATATCGACAATCGTATCGATTTTAACGAAATGCTAAAATGCGAAATATTTTTTAGACTTTACACTAAAACACAGCCAGACTACCTAAATAGTTTCAATTGGAATAAAACATAAAAACTTACATCAAAGGCTTTTCTCCTATCGTCTTGTTTTGGAAGAGAAAAGAATATTTTTGAAGATCCTAAACTCGGACGGTTTCTGGTTTCGCAAATAATAACAATACACTTTTTTTTCATTTTGAATAAAATAACGGAAATTTACTCGTAAAAACGGTTCATATCAAGGAAAGTTTGGCGATAAAAATAACTAAAGTAAAAAATTAGAATATTTGGAAAGAACACACACTATTTACAAATTAGAAATTATTAATAAATATTAGAGGTTACAGGTTATACAGGTTGACATTGACAATATGACAATTGACAGGAAACGCCAACTTTGTAGATGTTGCGCATATCGATATTTGATGACAGGCGTATCGAATAACAAAAAGCTGACAACAAAGCAGAAATTCCACCAATAGAAAATTTAGGGCCGTGACGTCACGGGCCTACAAAATTCAAACTTAAAATTGATTTTTAAGGCGTTTCCGGAGGCCAAAAAAATCGGGAAAAAATATTTTTGCCCTTTATTTTCATGTGGCTTTGCAATAAGCTAATAAAAAAAATCATGAAAAACGGCTATTATTTTTAACAAAAAAAGCACAACAAGCGCTTCCCAAATAAATAATATTTTTACTTTTATAAATGTCAACAAAATTGTCTAGGTATTTTAGACTCTTTTATGTTGGTACACCAGGGACCCGCAAAACAATTGAACGCGCTTAGTTTTTAAATTTAAATCGCGAAAAATAAAAATAATTCAAATTTATAAAGTAGGCCATTCAATTGTTTCGCGGGTCCCTGGCGTACCAACATAAAACATACTAAAATCTCTAGACAATTTTATTGACATTTATAAAAGTAAAAATAATATTTTTGGGAAGTGCTTGTTGTGCTTTTTTTTATTAAAAATATTTGTTAAATGAAGGTGAAATTAAATTTATCTTATAAAATAATAAATCGATAAAATCTTCCATTTTGGTTGTAATCAGTTTTAAGAAAGAGGAATTTTAGGAAAGTTTTGCTGGTTAGGTTCGAGTGGGGCGTTAAAACTTAAAAACTAGCAGAGTACGAAAAAATTGTGACTTTAGATTCGTGATCAGCGCCCCAAAAATCCCGGTATACAAAATTTCAATAAAATCGGCCTTGGGCCCGGTAAGTAAAAAATTACTATAAAAAATTATGGCAAATGGAAAATTTACTTACTAAAACAATATTAATAATAATTATAATAATAATAATAATATATTATACAGTGTCAAAAAAGTCCAGGATCCCCGTTGACGAATTATTAAGGGGATCCCGGACTTTTTTGACAAACTGTATATAATATTTAGTGTTTGTGTTTAGTTACATCGGAATCGAGTTACATATTCGTTCAGAAATCAAGAACTTAAAATTCAAACGATTAAATTATAAAATAATTATAAATTCAAATTATCAATTAATCCGATCCATAATTCAATAATTCGATTCTTAAAATAATCCGATTATGCCCATCACTAGTATACTATACGTAAACTGTGGTTATGGTATAAGGGTCACAGCTTCCATGTTTTTTTCTTGCTTACAGCACATAATGCGTGCATCTTCTCTCTTGTGCTTCCACCTACTTGGAGCGAGAATCGTTCATTGAAATCATGGCAACCTCAGTTTGCGGCCATTTTCCAACTGGCAACCATGGATTTTTGTAATTAGTATATATAAAACTTTAATTTTGTATTAAAAATTAAAAAAAAAACGGATAAGTGTAAACAATTAACACGGATATACCTGTTTACAGGTGGCAACCCTAACGCTGCGGCTGACTGAGAGCTGGCAACCATTTCTTTTTCAATTTGTGACATTATTATCTTTCAAATGTCGTAAAATTCATTAAAAAAACATATAGTTGCAAGTTATGTTAGCGAATTAATCATACTCAAATTAATTACAGATAATTGCGGCTAATTTTTTATAGGCAACCTATCCCTAATCCATTGCATACTTTCTTAACATTCATTTAAATTTGGTTGTATCAAAAAAACAGATACCTGCAGAATCGAACAGTGGATCTTAGACGATAGTCTAAAAGCCCGAATTTCGGGCGTTTTTCGACGGTTGATAAAAAAAACCAATTAATATTTCGGCTATCCATTTTTTTATCACTCATTTTATATTTTAAGAATTTACAAAAAAAATTACAAGAAAAGTAGTTCACAAACATAGGCGTGCGCACAGTGAATTATATGGTATTAAGGAAAAAAAATCGTTTAAAAGTTACATAACGTTTTTACCTTTGGTTCCAGTTTACAAAAAATAAATAACATTTAAAAAAACAGCTTAATTTATATTAACTATTGGAGCCTCAGTTAATCAAGTTTTTTTACGCTTGAGTAATATTTTAAAACATTGAAAATAAATAACTATTAAAGCCATGTGGGTTTTAATACTATTAAAACTAAAAGCTTTTCTGGATATATATTTATAAAAGCGGAAAAACTCTATGCAAGCCAAACAGCATTTATATTAAATAATTATAAATTCAAAAATATATCATTAATTTTAATGGTATTTTTTATAACTTTTTATTTTTCTTTTTTGTCTTTTTCATTTAGTTTAAATACACAGACCCAATGTTTGATTCATTGCTTATTTTATTTACTATGTGCACTACATCTTGGCAATTACGATATATGGGCAAAAGAAAGAGATATAGAAGTGGGATTGGCCATGTGATAAACGTGCAAGCAGAGCCACCTAACGGCGTAAGTACCAATATTTAAATAAAGATAATACTGATTTTTAAGCCGGGGCCACATACGACCCGTAATAAGCGGCCTCACTGACGAATCCATGTTCTCAAACATATCCCCATGATCCTTTGTCATGTAAAAGGATCTCATTAGGTTTTTTTACAAAATCTGCACTCGTGTCGTTGTTGAAATTAGTACGTTTATGATATTGCTGGTAGTTGCAAATAACATTCGATCAAATTTAATAATTAAAAGGTCACAATATACACTGTATATTATAATCAAGATCATTTTTCATGGTTCTAATAAATTATTACTTTTTAGTTTAAAGCAATTTAAAGGAAATAATCACGTTTTGTTTTTCGTTTAGATAATAAAAAAACATTTTTGTTAATTCGAAAATTTGTCCTGGTGAACAAGTAAATAGTTTTTTAACTGAAAAATATTTTAATAGTTTAAATTTTGTATCTTTGAAGCTACCAAAATTTATTAAGCCAGCATTTGGGTTTGCCGCCATTATGCTGCTTTTAAAAAGACCACATTTAGCGATAAGAGTATGCATCCGCGAATCAAACGACGTTTTGAGTTGTCTATCTCGAAAAGTCATGTGTCACAGCGCACTACCTGTTGCCAGTGTCAAACTAGTATTGACAAATATCTATGTAGGAAATACAATGGTACTGATTCGTTTATATTTTTTCCAAACAATTTTAATGTAAATAGAAGCGTCTATATTCCTATATGTCTCTCAAATTTTTTTAAAACATATTTTATATATACACACTAAATTAAGCAACAAAAACAAAAGCAAAGCCATCGAATATAAAACTTACCTAAAACAGAAACGAAATATCTAATAAAAAATGGAGTGAAGAATAACCTTTGTTTTTTTTTATTTGATAGGTATTTTTTTTAAGTCCTGACGCGGACTTCAAAAAAATTATAGGCCCCTTAAGGTGCTCGCCCACTAGCGCTACGCTATTCGACGCAATTCGACGCGACTCGACGCGACTCGATGTGACATGACGCGACAGGGTTCTCCGCCCACTGGGTGACGCGACGCAATGCGGCGCGACCTGAAAGCTTCCAAAATGTGACAGTCGGTTGCGAGTTGTCATAAAGAGCTCATCGGATGAAGATATTTTTGCGTTCAGAGTAGTAAAGGAGAGTTTGGGTCCATGAAATTAGTGGAAAGGGAAATGAGTGTGAAGAATGCCATCACATATTTCCAGATTTGAGAAAAAAAGCAAAAAAAAATTCGAATACATTCGCATGTTGTAAGAAAGTTTTTTGAACTTCTTGCTTGCTCTCCAGACTTGTCTCGAGGAGGCTTCAGGTTAATTACATGTAAAGTATCCCTGATGCATTTAATCGCGTAGCGTCACGTCGGGTCGCGCCACATCGCGCTGGTGGGCGAGCACCTTTATTCTGTACCTACTTTTGGTTTCGTTTTTGTTGGTTAATTAAGTTTACATATAAAAATTATTATTTTATAATTTGTCATTTATTTTTTTCAAATCAATTTAATTTTTTTAAATTATCTTTTTATTTCGTTATTTTTAGTTTGAAATAAAAACTGGATTTTTTTGTAACAAGTAGTAATAGTTTTGTTGTAAACATTTAAATATTTAGTTGGTGATTTTTTTACTTGCACTGGAATATAACTAAGGTTTTAAGATGCTTTTCCCTTGACCCCACATCTATAGCTTGTATCAATAAGTCAGGCAGTTACACTTACATGTATTAGTCCATATCATAAAAAGTATTGAATTGATTTTGATAATACCTTTAGAGTAAGAGCATACTACAGACTTTTGATCGGCCGATAGTTTCATCGACTTTTTAATTACCAAAGAGATACATGTAAGTGCGCACATTCAAAGGATTCGAAATGGGTCGATGAAACAGTTTGAAGGGCAGTACGATTCCCTTTAAATTGTAGCAGTGAGCAGAGGTGCAGTCCAATCCGACCAAACTATCGTACGACAGTTTGCTCTGTAGTGTGCGCCTACACTACAGGTTAGGTTAGGTTAGGTTTAAAGTGAGTGGACTTTTTACGCCCTCCACTGCGACTGCTCGGTCTATTGTGGCTCACACCTTTTTATATTTCTCCCAATAGGATCAGACTTCTAATGAATCTGATATCAGATTGGAAGAGAAAGTTCTTACGTCTCCTCTTACTCGTGTCGCTACCGGACACGAGCACAATATGTGTTCTGGTGTTCCTGTCTCCCGGTCTAGTGACGTAGATAGCTACCAGGTCCTTGTTACAGGAACCAGATGTTTCTTCTGAGGCCGCATCTCCGGCCTTACCCTATCTGTTTAAAGCCAGGGAACCCTTTTCCTATAAAAGTGGTTCTGTGCGCCTTCTGTTTGGATTTAGGGATACCTTCCTAAGCACCTGTTTGTTCGGCGCACCTATGTCTCCTTGTGACCTTGGGTGGCACCTCTCGAAACGCGAGTTCTATCCGCCTTCTGTTTGGAGCTAGGGAAATAATAGTCCACCACGGCAGAGCCTCGCATTACCGCAGTAAGGATGGATACTCTGAGAGGTCGCCCTGTATCTCAGAGGCACCGTTGAAGACACCTGTTTAAGGCACAGGATGTCATTCACTCATCAGCACGGTATGCTAACACCTTAAGTTAAGCCTTGTGTTCCGTAGAGTTGCCGATAACCAGCAACTCTAGCGCATGTTCCGAAAGATCCTACTGGGCCCAACCACGACAACGACGTGCGAACACAGCGCCTACCCTTACTGTTGTCCAAGTTGGGTAAATATAAGCCAATTAAATCCAATTATTAGTTTTGGAGAAATGCTTTGACAAACATACGTATACATACCTACAAACACCTATAAAATTGTATATATTTGTTTGGATGCCCTAATGAATTATCATATGTGAATATTACGCAAATCCAGAAATATAACAAAGGAATTAATAACCTTCCTTTTCTTTCAAGTCAGCTAAAAATTAATTTTGTTATATAAAACGTAATGGACTTTTATATCTAATATTTTTTTACCATCAATCAAATTTAAAAGTTCTGGCTAGATTTAAATCAATCTTAATGCACTAGAGCTAAATTTATATTCCAATGTTTAGGATTGCGAAATGATTCACTTTTATGTCCATGTAACAAAAACTTTTGAAGCTTGAGTTGATTTATGCGAGGAAAAAGGTAAAATCATTCAAATTTTAGATTTGAATTTTAAATTTAATGTAAAGGTTGTTAAGACATACCTAAACTTCTCAATGTTGTGCAGGAAATTATCGATATGCAGGAATAAATTCAAAAGTAAGTACAGGGTAATTTAAGAAGAACTGAACAAGGTCATATTTGTGGCTCTCCTTATTTTTAAATAAAAAATGTAAAATAGCTAAATTGTGTATTTTTTGTTGCAATAGAAAGGATTTCGAATTCATTTTTAGTCACAAAAAAATTAATCTTAACGAGAAATTTACTATTTAAATTAAAGAATTAAAAAAAGGTGCAATAAATCCATAAAACGCCAAAACAAGAAATGTCATTATTCTACCTACCTCGTTTGACACTGGCAACAGCACCTTTACCAAATAACTTCTTGAAACAGACGAAATTGACACCCGTTTGTAAAGCAATGTTGTCAAATGAGGTCTTTCCAAAGTAGAATATCGGCGACAAACTTAAGAGTCCATTCGCGCCGCGAAATTTGGATCCAATTTGGGGTTCGGTGCATAATGTTTTCCTCAAAAACGGTATAAGTTATCGATAATTTTTAAAAACTATATGAAAGCCAACACTTAAATCTAGGCTTCTGCTGTAATAGTTTTTTAAATTTGGATTTAGTTTTTAATATTTCCCTGAGTGATAGTCACCCGAAAATCGGTTATGTTTAGATACTATTTTCTCTTAACTCGACTCATATTTTAAAAATCCGTTACAGCAGAGGCATATATTATTTCCTTACCTTTAAAATGGTGTATAATTTATGTCATTTAAGTGAAAAATAGTTACCGAAAAACGTTATCCCCTGTAGGCTTGCAATCGGAAACAACATCGCATCGATACACCGAATTTGGAAGATCCTAAATGAAATTTAATATTTTTAATGCGGCTATACGAAAATTGTGATAGTGGAAGTTTGTTAGTCTCCGCCCACCGTCTCCGCGTCCTTTCGTCCGACCCCTAAGGTGTAGCGTAAATGCACTCTTAATACATCGGCCTATTAAATTTAAGTCGTTTTTTAATTAAAATTTGTTTACTTAAAAAATAAAATGCATAGTGAATTAGAGAATTAAAAAAATATTTTTTTTATGTTTAGGCCTTATATTTTTAAATAAAATTTAATTATTTTAGTAAACATATGTATGATGGTATTGAAATAAATAACTATGATAACTAAAATTTATTAAAACCTTGCTCATCTCCAGGGGATTGCTTAAAAAAAAGCAATCCCCTGGAGATACTTTTATTTACATATTATATTTTATAAAAAATAGTTTTTATCCGGTTAGCAGATGGATGAGCCATAAAAAATCGAGGAAATAGCAAATTTCAATTTTGCTTCCCGAAATATTACGCTAACAGAAATAAATTATTTTGTTTTGTGTCCCAAAAGTTTAACCTATCATCAAGGGGTTTTTAGAAAAGACGAAATTATTCTTTTAAGTAAATAATTTAGGTATCGTACTGAATCCACTACTGTTTCCATACTACTTCTAGTAGGTATAGTCTGTCTCAAAGTATATCGTTATGGCTTTTGACGGACCATACCCCAATAAACCTTTAACGATATTATTACCTATTGTTATTGGGTAAACCCATTTGTTCATAAGGGCAGGGGTGGGCCAGGTATTTCTTGAGTATTAACCATTAGGCATATAAATATTTTGGCTAATATTTTATTGGCAGTGTTGAATAACCGTTTTTACTGTGCGTTTCGAAAAAGTTGTTTTACGAGAATATAACTATGTCGCGTTGAAATCATTTGTCATTAGATGACAAACAGGTCCTGAAAATGTGTATGAAACTTTAATCAGTAGAGTCTAATTAAACAAGAAGCTTTAAAAGAAACCTGTCTACTCACAAAAACTCCAATATAATCAATAAGGGATATTATTATTAGTGAAGAATTGAACAAAAGAAAAAAACGTAGTGATTTTTAACCTCACCGTATAGACAATAGTGATCAGGAACTAATAAGAAGGAACATATATTGTCTTTATGAAAGCGGGGTTATTCCTGCCTTGGATAAATTGAAAAAGAAGCTAGACGAAGACGAAACCAATATAAATATTAGCCGTGCCACCGTCCATAAGTTGTTTGTAAAATGGAATTTAAATACCGCAAAATAGACAAAAGACAAGTGGAAAGGAATCGCACAGATTACGCACTGGACGATTTAATTCCTTTAAGAATTAAAGATATATGGTTAGAAAACAGATCCATAATTTACCTTGATGAAACATGGTTCGATACAACGACACAAGTAGCCAAAGGATGGGTTGATTCCAGTCAAAACTGTCAGACGAAAGCACCTTCAAATAAAGGAAAACGCATTAACATAATACACGCTGATCAGAAGACGGATTTGTCCAAACTGCTTGCGGTTGTCTCAAAGAATATTAAGGATTCTAGCTTGGATTATCATGAGGATACAAGTGCAGAACTTTTTAAAAACTGGTTTCAAAATTATCTTTTAAAAAATATTCCAAACAACAGTGTTATTGTCATGGATAACGCAAGCTACCACAGCCGTCTGCTACACAAAGCACCAGCTTCATCAAGTTCAAAAAAAAATTATATTTATTTTGAAGTCAGTTACAAAAAAACGCATCTTTTGAAAGTCCTTAATTCATATGCAATTAAAAAACAATAAATATGTGATAATTTGGCTGAACAGGCTGGGCATACTGTCTTACGGCTTCCTCCGTTCACTGTATGTTTAACCCCATAGAGCATTTGTGGAACCAAGTAAAATCAAAGCTCAGAGCAGAAAATGTTACACGTACTTTAAGTCCCAGTGATATAAATTTGATAAAAAATGTTCTAACCACAACTAACATACCAGTTAAGAGCTGAAAAAATTCACTACAGCACATTATAAAAATTGAGGACTCTTACATTTCTATCCAAAACAACATAAATCCTAATGTAATTATTCTCAATGATGACTCTGATAGTGAAATAGAATTAGATTTAGATATTTAGATTAAAAATGTAATTATGTATAGATAATGCAGTTATAAATTTATTAAAACTTTGCATATATTTAATTTATTAATGTAATTTTAACTTACCTAAATAAACAATAAATTATAAATCTTTATATTATTAAAGTCCGTCCCTAATGTTCTGTCCTTTAATACCTACCGATCCGCAGTTTTATTGCTGTCGGCAGTTATAATCCATTAATGAACGCAAGAGCTAACACGGTATACTTTGAGACAGACTATACCTAGTTTTCTAAAATAACGTGTAAAACAGTAGCATAAAACACTTTTTTTCACCAAAATAACCCTAAATTTGCATATCCAGTTAAAAAAAATATATTTAATCCTTAGTTTCTATTATTTTTCTTGGTAATGACCAATTCTTATTTTCAAATACTAATAATAAAGCTTAATTTTTAGCGACGAAGAATCAAAGGGATAAATTTGACAACATGCGTTTATTTATACCACAGCTTATATTTGACATCTTACCGCCAGATAGCTGAACTTGGCGTCAGTTATAGCACGTCTACACTTTGATTAACCTTACCCCTTATCTATCTCTTTGGCCTGTATATCGTTGTAGCCAAGATGTGGCGGTGGTGTAACCTATGAATAAAGCATCGGGTCTCTATTATAAGAACTCTTTAAAAAGGCCAATGTTGCCTTAGTTAAACTTGCTAAATATCTGTCACAAATTCCCTTAACCACCAGTGTCAGCCCTAGGATTCTCATTTTTTTTTAAATCTAAAAATTGAGGCATGGGCCCCACATACGCTAGATGCTTTAGGCCTCAAGCGGAACAGTTTGGTTAAAATAAAATAATTTTAAAATTTGCAATAAAAAGTTATTTTTTTTTGTAGCGCCCCCAGAACAAAATCCAAATCCCCAAAGTAAATCCTATATTTCTATTTTTTTTTGTGAATTTGATCAAATTTTTTCGCCAGATTCTAAATTTTAAAAATTATTTATGTTTTTCTAAAAACCACTGTTAGTTGAGATTTTTTCACTCAACAATTTTCTTATGCAAATATTTCAGATACATCTAATTTTTAAAAAAATGCAAATATTTTCGCAAAATTTGGTATTTGCTGATAGATCCAATTCTCAAAAAAACAAACAAAAAATAAATCGAGGATTTGCTCTTGTAACTTATATTTCTACCTGGGTAATATCACAGTCATAAATAACTTATATTCTTTTGTATTTCTCAGAGGAGGAATTCACATTACCAAATTAAGTAAAATCCCTAAAATTTACTTAAACAAATACGTTTTGCTCATTTGCAGGTAGCTGCAATCTAAACTTCGGGTTGCAAAGATTATGGCCACAACAGACAAAAGTTATATTATTAGTTTGGCCGCCTTTTAGATTGTATTATATGTTATATATAAAAATTTGGCATTATTTGGAGCTTAAAGATCTAATATCACAGACCTTTGATCCAAAATACCTTGAAGCTTTTATATGTATTGTTAATATTTTGAAAATATGTATCTAATTACATATTAAATATAAAGTTTATGACAACGAAGCCTGTAATTATTTTCCAGAAGAGACGGTTCCATGAGTTAAAAGAGCGACATCAGTGGGAGTCTAAATATGAGAAATCTGGATATTACGGAGATAAAAGCGAACATGTTTATTGTGTGGGGTATCATAACAGAATATACTCCAGTAGATAATAAAGATTATACATGTTATGAAAGTGGTACACTGAAATTCCTCGAATTTTAATAAAGCTGCTGTAATGCAGTTTTTAATACTAATATTTTAATAAAATTGGTATAAATACATATGAATACTACGAGCTTAATTTTTTTTAGGAAGGAACCATTTTTAAATAGTAATTTCGTTAATTTTTAAAATCTAATATCGCACTTATGAAAATATTGCCAGTGTGCTGTGCTACCTTTGGTATACAGGGTCACCCAGACCTATTTACCCAGCGATTTGTTCAAAAATAGTTCCTTAAAAAAATGTTTCAGATAAAAAGTGTTTAGTTTTAAAAGTGGATTCTTGAATTTAAAATATAACATATACAGGGTGTGCCATAAATGAGATAATAGATATAACTTTTATTTTTGTAATGCAATAATGTATATTTTCCAGTTTTCTCTTCTATTAATTCTACATCAATCTTATGTACTATGTCCTATATCTATCTTTAGCCGTTTCCGATTTTTTGAAAGATATTTACTTTTTGCGATTTAAAATAACAATAAGTTTACAACGGTTTATTAAATTACAATAGGCTAACAATTTATAAAAGATGTTCAAATTGATGACCACTTTCAATTTGACACAACTGACATCTTCTCAAAAATTCTGTCGTACAGAAGCTTATAAGAACTTCTCGTGGAATTTTTTGGCAGGCAATGGATATTCTGTTTTTTAATTCTTCCAAGTTATTTGGCTTTTCCGCATAAACAATTTGTTTTAAATAGCCCCATAGGAAGAGGCTAAAGGTGAAAGGTAAGGTGACCTAGCTGTCCACCTGACTGGACCCTGATTTCCTATCCATTTCTCTCCGTATTTGTTGTCCAAATAAAATGATACTTTAGCTGAGTTGTGGGGCGGGGCTCCATCCTGTTGCCACCACATATTTAGATGGTCATGCAGTGGAATATCTTTTAAGAATTCCGGTAGGTAATTTCTAAGAAAATTCAAATACCTTTCTCCATTTAATGTCCCTTCATAAAAATACGGACCAATTATTCGGCCGTTGAAAATTCCGCACCAAACATTTATTTCCCATATTTCTTGAAAATGTGTCTCGCGTACCCAGTGAGGATTTTGTACAGACCAATAGTGACTGTTATGTCGATTCAAGATTCCATTGTTATGAAATCGGGATTCGTCCGTCCATAGAATTTGTGTCAAAAAGTTCGGATCATCGTTTATCTTATCTGTACAGATATCCATGCAATGAATTCAATCCTTCTTTCGTAATCGGTGTTACGCAAATTTTGTACCAGATGAATTTTGTACGGATAAAAACGTTATCTACTAAAATGCGTTGAACTGATGATTTGGTAATACCCGTCTCATTGAAAATACGTTCAATTGATGCGTTAGGGTGGATAGAAACAAAAGCGAGTACATTAATAATGTTATCTTCCTCTCTGACAGGACGCAACTGCGGTACTCCTTTTGGGCTGGGAAAAGCACCCGGTCGAAGTTTTCGTTCCACATTCGCAAATGTTCTTGGCGATGGAGTAGCTCCCTCTGGAAATCGCTCTCTGTATAATGCCGTAGCTCTTCCCGCATTTTTCGTACACTCTTCATATATTAGCAACATGTCTACGTATTCACTAAAAGTGTATAAAGACGGCATACTTAATAAATTAATTAATTTTGTCTGATTATCATTTGACATTTGTTGACAAACTAAGTGATCGAAATTGGATACCAAGGCAATTTAACTGGTAACAAAGCAGGTGGCGAAGTAATTATTAAGTATTATTTCAAATCTCAATAAATACATAAATCACTTAATAAACCGGAAACCGTAAGATAGATATAGGATATGGTACATAATATTTATGTAGAATTAATAGAAAAGTTTGAAAACTGGAAAATATACAGGGTGTTCCATTATAAAAATAAAAGTTACATCTATTATCTTATTTATGGTACACCCTATATATGTTATATTTTAATTTCAAGAATCTACTTTTAAAACGAAACACCTTTTATCTGAAACAATTTTTTTTTCGATGAACCGTTTTCGAACAAATCGCTGGGTAAATAGGTCTGGGTGACCCTGTATATAGTGACTCTTTTTTAGGCTACCTAACACCAACAATATTTTCCTAGCAACAAATATTAGGTACACATTGACTTTTTTACAATCTTAAAGTTTGAATCAGTTGAAAAGTTTCATGAAAACTATTCCGGCCTTTTTTTCACTTGGGAAAGTCTTAAGTAAAGTAAAAAATAGTTTATTAATGTAGGAATTAAAAACTTACCAGCAGGTTGAAGGATTTAAATAATGTTTCAAAGAAACACAATACTACTTTTTTAACTTATTTGAGTCAAATTTTACTCAACTTAAGCTTGAATGTATAGTTTTATAGGTTTTAGCACTAAAGGGTAGTTTTCACCCCTAAAAAATAAAGATCGCCCATCGGCATAACATAGATTTTGAAGAGGAGGTTAAGTTAAGCTTAATCCCAAATTTTCATGCAAATCTATGCATTTTAAAAAAATTGCCAGGTTTTGCACTTTTTTTAGCTTCATTTTCTGGAGTATTGGGGATCAAAAAGGAAGAAGAGTTGCATCAATGCAAATCGGCCTTTAGTAACTAAAAGATACGGAATATTAAAGTTTTATGCCAGTATATCTTAAATGTGACAAATTTCCAGAAATGCAAGATGATTTATGAGTTGGCAAACGTTTTGGTTTTGTCATGCGGAATATGATAAAAGACCGCGATTCGAAATTTAAATTGATACTTTATGTTGTATAAAGCGGAACTTTTAGATATTAGAGTTGAATGGATTTAGTTTGCAACTGACTGTTATCATTTTTGATGCTCGTATTGCGGTATTAGTGAATTGAAATAGGGGTAGATAAAACTTTTTTATATATTTAATAAACGATAAAGGGTTAAAAGTGTTTCTTCTACAGTTAATTAAAATAGTTATTTATGATATAAGTGCTAAAAGTGACATTTTATTTTGTGAGAAGGGAGGTTTGAAACACGACGCCGAAGGCGGAGTGTTCCATGCCTTCGAACAAAATAAAATCACTATGCACGTATGTCATACACTATTTTTGGTAAAATTTTACTTTACGGACACCACGTTGATTTTCATGAATTTTCATCAGTTTTTTCCGGCAACCTGTGGTTTTTGAGTTATTAGGCCTCCAAGTGGACTAACCTCAAAATGGACATTTTCCAAAATTCCTCCTTCTTAAAACTGATTACCATCCAAATGGAACATACACTGATTGGGCACTTATATATTAAATGAATACACTAATATTTACAAAAGTTTATTGCTTACTTTTAGTAAAAAACACCTCAAATAAATCCAGTTTTTATATTTTTACAACGTAACTATAAATCAGGCAACCAGTTATACATCATATGTCTTCTTACAACACACAGAAACGTGGATTCATTTGTGATAATTTTTACTTAAAATAGACAATAAATTATTGTAAATTTTAGTGTATCTGTTTAATATACAAGTGCCTAATCAGTATATGTTCCCATTTGTTGGTAATTAGTTCCAAGAAGAGAGAATTTTGAGGTTAGTCCACTTGGAGGCCTAATAACTCAAAAACCACAGATTGCCGAAAAAAACTGATTTTAGATTCGTGATCAGCGCCCCAAAAAACCCCTGTATGCAAAAATTCATGAAAATCAGCGTGGTGTTCGTAAAGTAAAATTTTACCCAATTTTTTTGACAAACACCATTAAAAGTCCAAATAATTTTTTTTCTACTTGCGTGCGCAAAGTACTTACTTTGTGCACGCAGTTGAGTGCGCAAAGTTTAACTTTGCGCACGGAATCTCTTTGCGCACGAATTTTCGTTCTGCATATTTGCCGTATTTATGGTCGATTTTTTAATGTATTAATAACTTCTTGATGAAATAATAATAAAAAAAAGGGTTCTACATATTCTTTTATTGTGCTTCATTGAATTTTAGATACATTTGGCGCTTAGTAAATATCCCATATCATTTTTTTTTATTATCATTTTAATATTTTTCCATGCACCATGTATTTCATAGCCACCATGCTAAACAATAAAAAATCAAAGAATTTTTCTTGTTGCTGCAGCAACCAAGTACAAACATTTTCTAATGTCACGGAAGCATCAGAAAATTCGGTAAAAAGTTTAAAATGAGTTTCTAAGAATGGAGGAAGAATTGCCAGACGATGTTTTAAAAGCCGCAAGTTTGGCCAACTTGGAGCTTCTGCCGGCAAAATCAAAAGAAAAGTACGAGAAACAGTATAATTCATTTGAAACATGGTGTAAAGAAAAAGGCGTTAGAACTTTGAAAGAGGAGGTACTGTTGGCCTATTTTCTCAAATTAAGGAAGGAATTTAGTCCAAATACTTTATGGTCGAAATACTCCACGCTGAAAAGTGTTTTAAAGATCAAGAAAAATGTAGGTATCGGCAAGTTTTTTAAGTTAGCAGCATTTATTAAGAAACAAAATGTAGGCTTTCGGCCAAAAAAGTCAAGGATTTTTTCAAAAGAAGAAATATCTACATTTATTAATGAAGCACCTGATGAAATATATCTTTTGATAAAAATTGCGACCATTTTCGGACTTGCTGGCGCCTGCAGACGAGAAGAACTCGCAAAAATGAAAACATCCGACATTGAGGAAAAGGGCAACCTAATTGTTGTGAAGATTCCAGACGCAAAAAACTATACCTCACGTACTTTCGTCCTGTCTGAAGAGATCAACGACGGAAAGTATTTGTTCTTATATCGGAAGTATACAGCATTACGGCCACCGACAACACATCAACGGTTTTTCGTATATTTCGAAAGGGGAATGTGCACACAACAATGCGTTGGGATCAATACATTTGGGAAGATGCGTTTGGGGACAGCAGCATTTTTAAAGTTGCCGAGGGATACGATAAAGAATCAACAGGCAACAAAAAGGGGTTAAGTAAAAAAATTTTAAACTGCAACAAGCCAAAAACTCTCAAGAAGCCAGATGAAATGTCCTGTTCCACAGACGCTGTTCAATCAGCTAAAACACAAGATTTCGTCTTAACATCGAGCAGTGAACCATCATCGACGTTCCTAAGAAATCATTTGAAATCGGCCATAAACCTCCAACATGCAACTAATTGTACTTTTAACATTAATATTGTTAATAATAATTAATAATAGTTTTTTTTTGAATAATCAGTTGAAATAAAAATTTAATTATTTACTTTGGATTTTTAATTTTTACTGAAATATTCGTATATTTCTAATAATCATATTCTTTAATAAAACGCTCGTAGAAAAAGTATTCGCAAGTAGAAAAAGTATTGTTCCTAATACTTGCGCAAAGTGACTTTTCCGCACTTAAAGCTTAAACGAACTCCGCTTCGCGTCGTTCGTCTAACTGCTTTGGCGTGCGGAAAAGTATCAATTTGCGCACTTCTTAGAAAAATAACTATTTTTGTCAACATTATTAATATTTTTAAAATTTATTTTTTTACTAATTTATCTATGAAATAAGTTGCTAAGGTAAAAAAAAATCGAATTTGTTGATTTGTCTTTCTTGACAAGTAACGTCAAATAATCACGAATTCTTGTTCGGTGGAAAGTGACCAAGAAAATGAATTTCTCCCGGCGGAAATTAAAGAAGCTGCCAATAAAGCTACTTTTGTAAGTCAAAGCAACAATACGAATTTACATACGATCGGATTATTTTGATCTAAGTATTACGTTTCTGTAATTGCTTATTTGTCTTAAAAGTAAATCACTTTCTAATAATATATTTCCATTTTTTATGTACCTACTTTTTTACACATTTAACTATTTGAAAAACATTTCTTTTCACGTTTTAAATCATACATAAAACAGCCATTTTATTACGTCTAGATTTACTCTAAGTGCCTATTAAATTTTTTGCGGATCCAAGGATTTAACTTTACGACTAAGAAAAACTTTTTCGTGCAAACTGGTTCTAAAATTTGATATTATTTATTTCTTTCTCTTTTTAGGCTTTTTACATTAATTTATTTATTGCTTTAACAAAAAACAAGCTTAGGGAAACGGTAATTTTAATTTTAAATTATAAAATACAGGTTTTTTAAAAATAAGTTGTTTTGAAAGGCTTAACCACACAATTTTTTAGAATTTCCAGTACTATTAGTCGAGATTTGTAACAAAAAAAAATCGGGATATTGTATTAAAAGCATAAAATTTTGCATACTTTTCAAGGAGGTCACTTAAAGGAATTTAATCCACAGCACCATTAATTCTGATACTTCTGAGCCAATATGACGACTATTTTGTAAAATGGCGGACATTTATTATCGATTTTTATTTATCGTCCGATTTTAGCAAACAACAAGAGATTTTCGGCTAGTTAGAAGGGGTAAAATTCGAAATCAGTGGTGGCGTTTATCAAAAATACTGGATACATTGATATTTTTATACGGGGTTATTCATTCTTTTTTTAAATTTACAACTAATAAGAGGTAGTTTTATGGTTGTAAAAATAACTGTATAGCGTGTTTAAATAAAACGGTTATTTTTACCCGTCATAATATTTTTCATTTTACCTGTTGCATTTTATTGCTGCACGTCTGTCTACACTTGCACTGCACGGTACATGGTGGATCTACAAGTCTACAGCTACAACGCTGTGATTAGCATGGCCCCGGCAGGGGGATCAGGAGAGGTCCGTCGATCCCCCCTGTGTTTTTAAAATTACTTAAAATAAAACAATTCCCATCTAAATCCTTGAATTTTACAATATCGCCTAGGAATTTAAATTATTATGATTATTATTTTGAAATTAAAGTTTTTGGTATTTTTACTTGTGTTTTTAATTCAATTAATCTGGGCTAGTAAATTAACCTAAACTTTTTGACCCCCCCTACATTTTTTTCTGGCGGCGGCCCTGGTGATAAGCAACCAAGTTTGCAGTTGCATTTCTTCAACCCCCACATGCATTTTAAAGTGATGAGGGTCTGGATCAATGGGGTTTCCAAGTATCGTTTTTTTGCCCCCCAATCCCATATTTTTTTATACTTTATATAGGTAAGTCAGTAAATTAAACATTTTTACCCTGCATTCCCTGGCGATGAATTTAATTAATTTTGCATTAATTTAGCTAATACATTATTTGATATACGTTCTCTCTTGCACTTTAACTTACCCATACTTTTGTTCACTCGTATTGTGTGTATCTGATCACCTGGCAGTTAAAATCTCTCAGCTAAAAAATCGGTGTCTTTGAGAATAATTCCTTGTATATAAATGTTTCTCTAGTAAAATACTTTTTAATTTTTTTTGGAAACTCATTTTGCAAAGATCTGCAAATTTTTAAACCCGATTAAATAATCTGACTTTTTTATAATTCGATTTCTTTTATCTTAAATTTAAAAATTGTAAAATTTTGGACTGCCTTTAGAATATTTTTTTGCAAAAAAGAGCGAATTTAAAAATTAGGCATAGGACCATTGCAACTAAAAATTGGTAACTAAAAATAGCCTAATGGCGGCCCCAAAATAAGGGTTAACCTGTAATAAAATTTCTAGGTGACAAATGATTACCTGGCTTGACCCAAACAGGATGAAATTATTGTGAACCTTAATAAATACCATATTGAAAATTATTAAAATATTATGAATAACTTTTACGTAGTGATATTTTAGGCAAATTCAAAAGCCCTCAGTTCTGGTCGGTCATGGTTAGTTCTGGTTGGTTAAAGCGGCTTTTTATTTTCCCCAATTATATTTCAGATGTGATAAGTTCCATATTAAAAATTATTAAAATTTTGTTAATAACTTCTATGTAGGAATAACTTAGACAAATTCAAAAGCCCTCAGATCTGTTCGGTCATGGTTAGTTCTGGTAAGTTAAAGTGGCTTTTTATTTTCCTCAATAATATTTCAGACGTGATAAATTACTAAGAGTAGGAATGGTAAACTTTTTCTTTTAGGCTGCAATTCTGCCATGGCTTAATGAAATTAAATTTATTCCAAGAATTTTTGGGCCGCATTTTTGCCATACATAAACTGGCAATAAGTTTATACAGTACGTTCTACAATAATTCGTTGATTTTTCGTTTTACCTGCTACTTTTAGTCGTAAAACTCAATATACTTTGGGTACCCCTTGTAGGTCCGGACTTAAAATTTTCTTTATTTATTATTATACCTACTTTTTGATATATTATGTAGGTTATAGGCAAATTGCAGGTGTTGAATATAAAGCAGAGTCTTTTCGTCTTAGTTCATCAGTCGTTTGGAGCTTCTCAATGTATTTTTGTGTGTGTTATTGAGCATCCAAAATAGCTAACCCAAACTATTAATATTAGTAGGTAATCCTGTACCCTTTCAAAAGGTGCGGTGCCTACACAATAGATATTTGTCAGGCAACCTATTTATGGTTGGGTTTGCCACTGAGGGTTGTCAAGAAATCAAGAAATCAACGAATTATTGTGAAACTTACCATACCTGCCTACTTCGGCCGCAATTCGAATATACCCTAAAAATGTAAGAGGTTGGTTTAGCCACGCTACCCTTTAGTCTGCTTTTTTGTGTGTGGATAATTTAAAAGAGCTATTGAACAAGTTTTCATAGTGCCTCAATTACCTTCTATAAAATTTCTACTTACCCTCCTACTACTACTAGGTACCCAACCGCTGTGTTCACACATCGTCGTTGTGGTTGGGCCCAGTAGGATCTTTTCGGAACATGCGCTAGAGTTTGCTGGTTATCGGCAACTCTTGTTGCCACCGTATGGAACGGGATTCGAAGCTAAGATGAACACAAGGCTTTAACTCAAGGTGTTACCATACCGGGCTAATGACTGAATGACATCCTGTGCCTTAAACAGGTGTCCCCAACGGTGCCTCTGAGATACAGGGCAACCTCTCAGATTATCTAGCCTTACTGCGGTAATCTTCTCTACCGTGATGGACTATTACTTCCCTAGCTCCAAACAGAAAGCGGACCTAACCGCTTTCATAGGAAAAAAGTGACAAGGTGCCCTGACCGAAACGGATAAATCCGTTTCGAGAGGTGCCACTCAAGGTCACAAGCAGACAAAGGTGCGCCGACGGAAACGGGTGAATCCGCATCGTAAGGTGCCCCTGAAGTCACCGGCGCCTGTTTCACGGGGAAGGGCTAATCCAACCCGAACAAACAGATGCTTAGGAAGGGTTCCCTGAATCCAAACAGAAGGCGGACAGAACCATCTTTATAGGAAAAAGGGTTCGCTGGCTTTGAACAGAAAGCAGATAGGACCGTTTTCATAGGATAAGGCCGGATATGCGGCCTCAGAAAGAACATCCGGTTCCTGTAACAAGAACCTAGTAGCTACCCACGTCACTAGACCGGGAGAGGAGGGCATGATGGATCTAATCGTCTGCTCGTCATACTCTCCAGGACACATCAGAACACATTGTGCTCGTGTCCGGTAGCAACACGAGTAAGAGGAGATGTAAGAACTCTCTCCCAATCTGGTATCGGATTCATTAGAAGTCCGATCCTATTGGGAGAAATATAAAAAGGTGTGAGCCACAATAGACCGAGCGGTCGCAGTGAAGGGCGTAAAAAGTCCACTCACTTTAAACCTACCTACCTACCTACCCTCCTACTATAAGCAGAAATTACTAGTTTTCCGCACACCGAGCAAAATGCATTTATTGTTCTGGCTAAAATACGTACGAAAGTATAGTATTTTACGCACGCTTGTGGAAAAATAAATTTCAAGTGACTCTGACATTATGCACGACATCTAGAATTTATAAATAGGGTCAATTTTTAAATATTTAGGTTTTTTCGTAAAAGTATCTATTTTCTGGCTTATGAGTAAATATAAAGAAAAATGTTTTCTTGATTATATTAACCAATATACGAGTACTTGCGTGTAATGTTCATAATATCGACAAACAGCTCATACTCCAAACTATCTTCCTTTGTTTCCTTTTAATTATCCTTCAGGAAATTAAAATATAGCGTGCTAATGGGTTTTTTTTCTATTGGCTACGTTTGCTTTACAAATTTAGACAGAATTTTATCGTAGGAAATCTAAATTGATTATTTTTCATTATGATTTTTGTATCTTTTATATATAATGTCGGTTTAAGAAATAAACACGGGTATAGTAATAGCTCTCATTTTCTATGTTAATTAACATTTATGTGTAAAGTAGTTAAAGTATTTAAATTTTATTTGCGATCCTGAGTTGGAAATTAGCAGTGAGACTGGAACAACATTACAAACGGTACGAAATAAAATGGGGCAATAGATTAGCCTTAATTTTTTAATTAGAAAAAGGTTCAACAAAAATCGAGTATGTATTCCTACGAGCCTATACCTATAGAGGCAGCCTTGCGTGCTTGGCCGTGCGAGAGAGAAAGAAGAATATGTATATAAATAAATAAATAAATAAATAAATAAATATATTTATATAATAAATAAAATTAAACTTCTTGAGCCTTGTTATAAATAATACCAAATAGGTAGAGTTTCTGTGGGCATATAGGCTCCTTAATGAACTGAAAAGAAAGATTAAAAGTCCTGTTAGATGTGACTACTAAGCTTGGTTAGTTTAAAATTACGAGGCCTCCAAGTAAATGGATAACCCCGGGTCCAGCCAATCCGATTCCACGTGATTCACCCTTGTTGGGGATGGTCACACCGAATGTAGGCGGTGGACACCCTTGACCTGCAAAGCAGCCAGCTTAAAAACCGTAAATCGTAACTCAATACAATTGAACGTAAGAAGCAACTAGCGCCAAAATTACTTGACGGGATGGCGTTGCTTCTTACGTTCAATTGTATGGAGTTACGATTGTTCTTAAGCTGGCTGCTTTGCAGTGTCAGAAGGGTGTCCACGGCCTTTCATTGTGTGTACCATCCCTAACAGTAAAGTAATCGGATATATATATATATATATATATATATATATATATATATATATATATATATATATATATATATATATATATATATATATATATATATATATATATATATATATATATATATATATATATATATATATATATATATATATATATATATATATATTATTACAGTATGTCCACGGAAAAGGTGTTGAAGAGAAAAAACTTTTTTATTTTTGACTTTATCAAAAAAAGCTACTCTTGATAAAAAAATTTGCTACTTCTTAAAGTAAGATTGGGATAGAAACATTTAACATATTTTATACGCGGTGTTCAGAAAATTGAAAAAACTTAAAATGATACAAGAGTAAAGTGCATTTATTTGAGAAGATATGGAAATAAGTTACTAGGAAAAGTTGTTCAAAATTAAAAGGTAGTCTTTAATACCAATTTTCGAAAAAATCGGCCCACTTTTATTTATTTGTGATTAAATTTATTTTAATATCAATTTAAATTTTTAATATTAATTTTATCAAATTTTTTGCTGTTAAGTAAGCATTTAATGCTGACGTTACTGCGAGTAGTGAATTATAAACGCGAAGTGTCAATAAAGCTTGTCAATATCAACGCCTACTAGTACAATAATGAGTTGTTAATTTGGAATTAGTTAATTAAAAAAAATTAATAAAAGTAGGCAGATTTTTTTGAAAATTGATATAAGGAACTATCTTTTACTTTTGAACAACTTTTCCTAGTAACTTCTTTCAATAAAATCAAAAATAAAAAAGTTTTTCTCTTCAACACCTTTTCCGTGGACATACTGTACATATATATATATATATATATATATATATATATTATATATATATATATATATATATATATATATATATATATATATATATATATATATATATATATATATATATATATATATATATATATATATATATATATATATATATATATATATATATATATATATATATATATATATATATATATATATATATATATATATATCAGGGTGTCCCAAAAGTAATGGGACACAGAGCAACAGCAGATTCCTTAGGTTTAGATTTATTTATAAAAAAAAACCAAAAATCACATTTATAAAAAAAAAATCCTATTTTGGACTGAATTTTTTTTTCAAAATTACATTTTTCTCTATATCTCCTTTATTATTTACCTTTTCAAAAATGTTTATAAAATTTTCACAGAGAATTTTAAAAGCTTTTATTCTATAAATTTTTTGTATATCTTTTAGTTTATATTCGTAGTCCAAACATTTCGTGGTAGCAGGTTTCTGCGGGTAAATGTACCGTGTGGGTTTTTTGGGGTTTTCTCGAATTTTTACGGTTTGCCCCAAATTTTGACTTCAGATTTATGTTCAGGGGAAAAAATACGTAAGAAAATCTTAGTCTGACACCCAGCACACACCACTTTTTTGTAGACATGTGTAATTGTCATTTTTAGCTAGAAAGAACTTTATCTATTATGATACATAAGGATGGAGAAACCTCTGTAGAGAGGTTTACAGTTTAGACACTTTGGGAAATAAAACACGAACAACGTGGAAGTTTAGGTTTTTCTAGATACATTGTTTATGGATGCGTGAAAGTGGCACTTCCTATTGCTCTATTGGGAACTACAAGGGGAGAAATAATAGTACTTTAAATACCAAACAACACAAATTAAAAAGTAATATATAAAAGAGAACATATATAATCTTTTTCTATGACCTGGTATTTACATTTTTTTTAGACGTTTTAACATTCCTGTTGCCTGGTACAATGCGTGACTATATACATATTGTTTTATATTTATCGTATAGACAATTATATTTTGTTTTAATATATGTATTTATTTGAATTGTTGCATGCACTATACTTTTTTATTGATGACGTTGCGTGACGGGATCATCCACTTGCTTCCATGTCATCGTATTAGTTTAAGTGGTATAATTTTTTTCTATTGTGGAAATAATACCTAAAGTAAGTATATTGGAAAGAAAATGCCAATCTTTACCACTTTAAAAATCTTTGGGAATAAGTGTCAGTTCACCCTATTTATGACGACTACTAGAAAGCTTTCCCCTCTTGCTCACCGACGAGCTGTAGGGGATGTTTTTCTCTTTTCTACGAATTTTTTCGCTTTCTGCTAGAAAGAGTGAGCCACTATTATTTCTCTAGTAGCAACAAACTTTCTGTAGTCCTTTATAGTTCATCGGGAAAAGCCCTTAACTACCCACTTAATCCACTCATTTAATCCCAAGAGCATTTAAACTGTAAAACTTGCTGCCTGCATAGATCTCTCTTTTCTCTTCAAATCTTTAAGTCCTGTATTAATTAACTGTCTCTTACTTTTCTTTGTATTGGAGCCTACCAAAGCTGTCACAAAATAAGAAAATAAAACCTTTATAATAAAAAAAGGTGCAGGTCTAAATCAAACTCGTACAAACCATTTATAAACTAAATAATAAAATAAATAATAAATAAAAGTATCGTTATCAATATACATGTATTATAGGTACTTAGACAATTAAGATCACATGTTAATGATTACGACGGTACGGCATTGTGTGCATACTATAATTTTCTAATATACACTAATTAAATGATTTTTTATCATTACATTTACCAAACGCTTGTGTTATTCATAATGTATTTGTATTTACTTAAAATGGCAGGTCTATGGTCCTAAGTATTTCTTGGAGTGTATTGTATTGTCATGGTTTAAGTATTTGATAAAATGTGCATAAATTAATAATTTAAGTAAATCAAGTAAATTATTCACAATATGATTTAAAACTTAAGCTAAAGAATATAGGACTAAATTAGGTATAAATAACTTCGTATTAATATGAACTGTTAACTTATTTATACGACTATACCTGACCCAGGATATCCTGTGAACTTAAAGTTTACGATCATCGAGCCAGATTGCCGATCCCATAACATGGGGTGTGCTGCTTCTCGCTTTTGATAATTAACTAGCATTTACTGATAAAATTTTGTTGTAAATTTTTAGGTGTTTTCTTGCTTTGAAGTTAATTGTTCCTTTTTGTAATTTCACTACTTACAACTTACTACTTGCCAAAATATTTGGTGGTAAATTGCTCGATTTAAAAAAAAATTAAAAGCCGCACAAGTGCAACCTATGCCTAAGAAAGTATTTTGTTTTCAGATGATTTTCTAACCTCTCCAAATTTTAGAGTATTTTAAGAACCACAAAAAAGTACTTGAAAGTCAGTATGTATTTCGTCCCAACAGATTTACAGTTAATCTTCTTTTATTAGTTGCACATAATTGTTTTCTTGAATTCCTGGAGAAATCCCAATTTTACAGTACTTTAAATAACACAAAAAAGTACATAAAAGTCAGTACGTATTTCGTCACAAAAGATTTACAGCTGATCTCCCTTTATTAGTTCCACATAATTGTTTCCTTGAATTCCTTGAAAAATCCCAGATTGTAACTCATAGAACTTCTTAAGTTTTTGACCAGATGTGTGCGCTACAAAACAAACTTCCTTCCTATGGTTTTTACCTGAACTTTCTGTCGGCTTTCTAGTTCCTTTCTAATCGATTTATGGCTGTTATTATAAATTGTTACTCTTCTGGCATTCGCCAAATTTATGCTGGGATACCCTAAGGTTTAGAACTAGCACTATCTCTTTTTCTACGATCATCACCATTTATATTTTTGCTTATGATATACCCTTTCACTCTAATAATCAGTGTCATAAACCACTCTCCAAGCCTGATTTAAAAAAAAAGAGCTTAGTAATGCACTGATTTCTTTTATAAGTCTTTCAATTAATTTATTGTCTCAAAAACTTGATTATGTTTTTCTTGCGAAAAAGTCTGCCAATTATTCTTTACTTACTAGCGGCCAAGTTCTGCAAAACAAAAAGTAGGTGTTACTTCTAGAAAACTCTTTTTTTAGTCAGAAAGTATCATTTCCTTCAAATCCGTATACTCTTTGTGTATCTTAGATCAAACCTCACTTAAAATATTGTTTCCATGTGTGGCTTATAGCATCTCTCATAGCCCTTAACAATCCTGATTGCATCCAAAGAAAATAAATTCGGCTTATTTGGCCACACTTTTACAAGGGAGCTACCTTTTGTCCACCAACGAGCTGTAGGAAAACTATCGCCATTTTGTAGGTATTTTCACGGCTTTTGCTGCCAAAAATTTACAATTACTAATTCTGGATTACAGCAGTTTCTAATAAGGCAACATAAAGTGTCAGTGCATTCCCTTACAGTTTATCAGAACAACCCTAGAACTGTGTAACCTACTGTCTGTAGAGGTCTTTCCATCCCTTCTAAAATGCCAAGTCTTACGGGCCTGTGTAAATAAACTGCCTCTTACTTTACTTAAGGTACCCACGGTACGTTGTTACTTAAGCCTTTGTAGACTGTCTGAAGAATAACTTTTGGCGATATTGAGGCAGTAGTGTGGCAAATATTGGAATTATGCGTTAGCAACTATCCATTAAATTTGTGGCAATAAATTTGACATCATTCTTACTTATAAAAAAAATTACTTAATAAATGTCATAGAGTTCTCCGCCCTAGCTGCTACTTACATCAATATGGACCGTCATGTCAGCCCACTGTAGAAAAAAGGGAGCATACGTACCCAGTCAGAATAGTGAATATGGACTATGCGCTGATCATTTATTTATTGATAGATTTTACTGGATATATATGCAGTTAATTAAAAGAAAATATAACTATAAAGTACAAAACACAACCGTCTTGTTATAATTATACTCAATAACGATAAAAACGCGATAAATAACCTTTAGAAAACTTTAACTGAGCCCACTAGGTACAATTATTGCAAAACTACCATTTTTTTAACAAAAGCAAAAGTCAAGCTTGGTCAATAGGACGACAGGCTGACAGGTAGACCTTACACATATGCCGATTATTTTTTGCCATATTTTTTAATCAAATTCCGCTTGGTTTAGATGGCATACTAAGTGAAAATTGTTTAAAGGTTAACTTTTTTTTTCACTTTCTAGTTCTTAGCAGAACTACCCTCAGTCATCCCCTAAAACCTACTAATAAATCAGCACATAGTCAATATTCACTATTAAAATAAGTACTATTGAAATGTTTTTTCTATGGTGGACTGACGGCAAGGGTGAAAAACTTACACGGGATTGCTCGATCCAATTTAAGCCCATATAAACCAAACAATGACAATTCGATATTTATGACGTAATTGTTTTCCTACTGTTTTGTTTACAATTTGTGATTTACATCGCATTTAAAGCTTTTTTGTGTTTTAGTTTATATTTTTAGCTTTTTAGACATTGAAACTTTGGTATTAGTTTGTTGTTTATTGCATATACTCGTAGTTGAATTAAGTTTTAATAACTGTATTTTTAGTGCAAGTTACATAGACAGGGGTCAATGACCGTTTGTTATTTCTTTGAACGGAATTTATATAATAAAAAATATATTAATACTAAAAAAACATATTTATACAACTTAATTTCAGCTGATTTTGAATTTTGCTACATATTTTCAGTAAAAAATATATAACCCAATGGGAAAATGCTTTTTAAATGTCTTTTATAAGTGGCGATGTTTTACCCGGATAAAGTCTTGCTTTAATCAAATAGTTTACAATATAGAACTTATAGTAGGTGTACATTCAAATTAGTTTTAAAAGGTTAATATTTAACAAAAATTTATAAAATAAATCTACATTCTGGGGAAAAAGATGATGTCATAAACACAACCTATATCTGCGGACAAATAGCTTCAAATCAAGCTTTCCTGGTGGTCCACCATCCTTGTACTGACCATCTAAAATAAAGGAACGAAGGAAAAAACGAGAGAAATATCAAATAAGATCTTCTTGGTGAACTTTGGAGGCTCTATTTGGAGCATACCGTGCGATTGTTTTTCCTAATTATCGGAGTTTTGGGAGGCATAAAGCATAATGTGTTGAGGGAGCTGAAGTATATTCAGGTCATAATATACCCGAATAACGGGTGATGAAAATTCAGAAATCCGTAAATGAATTTGATCACTCACCGAGCGGACGCAGGAAGTGGTCATCGAAATATGTAAACTAAGGACTTAATCTCTTTATGACATGTAATCTGACTACTGTTTGAAGCAGAGATTAATAATTCGACAGTTAAACTGAGGACCAAATTAAAGAAGGTAAAAATTACAAAATGCCCAAACAGAATGGAATTATTGCGGCCCATAATAAATACCATATTGAAAATTATTAAAATTTTGTTAAAAACTTTTATATGGGGATAATTTAGACAAATTTAAAAACATTTTGTTTTGGTCGGCCATGGTTAGTTTTGGTTAGTTAAAGCGGCTTTTTATTTTCCCAAATTCAAAAGCCCGTCATGGTTAGTTATTAGTACAGTGGATGGGAAGAAAAAAGCTGTTTGACCTCCGGATTTTTTTGTACACTTTCAATTTTTATGAAAATTTGGAATTAAGTTGCTTTCGCCCTCTAGATCAAAGTTTATATATGCTTAGGGTGTGCTTTTGATTTTTAGGGGGTAAAAACCACCCCTTATGCTAAAAAATTAAAAAACCATATAAATAGATCTTATGTAAATTAAAATCATAGCTAAATATGTAGTGTATATTTTAACGTTTCAAGTCTTAAAAATTACCCTTAATAACGAAATTCAAAAAAAATATATTTTTTCATTTTAAAATTATTTAATAACGCTTTTATTTTAGAAAAAAATATTTTAACAGTTTACGGTATAATAAATATTTAACAGCCATAACTCAACCTTTAAATAACCACCCCTTATGAGATTTACAAAATAAATATTTTTTTTTACAAATTAAAACGATTTGTCCGGGGCAATAAATAATTATTGCCCCGGAAATAAAGCTAAAAAATTGCAAAATCTTGCAATTTTTGTGTCCTTCATCGATTTGTATAAAAATTTGAAATTGGGCGCTCCTAACCCTCCACTTTAAATTCTGTTTCATGGTGATGTGCGCTGTTTGTTTTTTAAGGGTAAAAACTACCCCTAATTGTCAAAACTTATGGAATATCATTTTCAACCTTAAGATGGGTAAAATTTGGTTTGGATTAGTTGATTAATGATTGTTTTATGTTTTAGAATACAACTTTAAAATATTTCAACCCCTAAAAATCAACCCTTGTTAGAGCTTAAATAAAAAAAAATATTTACCCTAAAAGAATTATTATAAATCAACCCTTATTATAGCTTAATTAAAAAAAGATTTATCCCTAAAAAGTTAATAGCTTGACAGATTTAATAATTAAGAATATTACTGCCTGAAATATTACCAATTTCATTCTTTTGCAAATTTACAATTCTTAAAAACCACCCCTTACAACATTGCAATTCTTATAAACCAATATAATAGATATAAATAGGAAAAAAAGTAGAATTGCATACAAAAATTATACCGGTAAAAGTATAAAATATACCGGTTTTATAGAATATTATGCTCCGAAGTGGGCTATTCGACTTTTTCGAAAAAAAGTTGATTGGTTTTTTAAACATAGCTCCTTTAGTTTTAATGATAGAAAATTTGTCCAAAAATAGTTTTGTAGGGTTTTTAAGAGCTACAAGGCTATGTAAATTAAATCCTTTTTAATCCTTTGTTTTAAAATGGGATAAGTTTAAAGGGCTATAATAAGGTGGTGCTCGCTCGTAAATAGAGGCTTTAAACGGCCATATCTGGCCAAATATTTATTGAACAGGAAAATATATTAATAAAAAGTTTTTGTTATTAAAAAAGCTATAATTCGGTACCCTAGCATTTTTTTCGTATCTCCTGTATTGTTGGAGTTATTTTGAAGAAAATGGCTATTTTTACGAAATTGCGGAAAATCGTTTTTCACTTTAAGCTCCAAGTTTTTTAAAATCAAGCATTTAATTCGGTCAAACTTCTAGAATGTATTAATAATACATATATAAAAAGAATCGCAGAAGGGTACAGATTTATTTTAATTAAGAGGGGAATTAGGGGGTTGTTTTTAATGATCTTTTCGTAGAAAAAAGTAAAGACCGACCTTAGTTTTATCATAACTTGCTCAATTTTTATGCCAAATTTTTTTTTATTTTTAAAAGAAAGCTCTTATTATATACTTTAAAAAAGACCTTATATGTTTTCCTTGAAAAATGCAAACTTTTCCCGCTATTTGACTTTGAATCTTTCAAATTTAACATTTGACGAACAAAAACTAACCATTAACAAGCCGTAGCTCGGTCTGTATAGGTTGTAGAGAAATTATAAGGATAATATTTTTTTCTAGTTTTTTATAAGGTACAATTTTGCTCTTTACGGTTTTTTTGAAAAAATGCATATTTTTAGAGTTATTCGTAAAAACCCCATTAAAAATGTCAATTTTTTCGTCGAAAAACTTTTACTTTCAATCGCGAATAACTCGAAAAATGTTAGTTTTACGAAAAAAATGTATGGAACATTTTTTACTTAAAATTACTTTCTTTATCGATTTCTGTAGTTAAAATGTAATAAAAAATTTACACCCCCAAGATGGGGTGGCAACCACCCCCAGGATAAAAGCACACCTCGGCATGATATAAACTTTGATCCTTCGGCTATTCCCTACCCTCTGTCAAAATTTCAAGTAAATCCATGCAGGACAAAAAAATTCCTAGCCAAAATGCCTCATCTCCTGTGCTATATAGTTAGTTAAAGCGGTTTTTATTTTCCCCAATTGTGTTTCAGACGTGATAAATCACTAAATGTAGGAACAGTAAACTTTTCCGTTTAGGCCGCAGTTATGCCATGGTTCTCAGTTTATCGGTGTTTTAAAAAACGATTAGTCCTGAGTTTACCTATGCTTAATATTTAATCTGAATTTTGGTACTGAGTTTACATGCGCCCATCGATACAGATGGCCTTCTTCATGACGCTTGATGGGGTCAGAGCCATGTGATACATCGTGTCAGATCTTTTTGTCTAATAATAATAAAGTACTAATAGATTATCAGATATATATTGAAGTACTCATTAGCATCTATACGCATTCACGTGAAATACCAATTATGAAAACTGGTACTTTCCTACTCAATGAACGAATAAACAGTTAAAACGTGCGATAATTCGTAGACACGTAAACAAATTTAAAAAATAAAGTCACGAGTGGTTTGCATCATACGAAATAATGTACGAAATTTTTGGCAACCATCCGCGGAGCAAAAAGCAAAATATTTTTATAAAATTACGTGGGAGGATAATGTAAGCTTTTGTTTTTTTCTTTGTGTGCCAAAACAAAACGTTATATGGTATAGGGTAGCACAAAATTTTCCTGTCTGTACTTAGAAAAGTGTTTTTATAACTTTTATTGTAAAAATTTGGTAATTTCTTTTTATTTAAAGTAAAATCTGTATGATAATATAATTTTAAAAAATGTATGTTACTACATCCGAATTGAAAAGTGGCCTGTTACTGTCAAGAGATTTGGTGAAATAAGGATCTTTTTTCTGTAAAAAATATGTAGAATTTTCTTTCACTGAAAAAAGATTCCTTTTTTGATTTTAAGCACACATGGCTAATTTATTTATTGCAAAATATTCCTTGGTCCCAGAGTATAGATCTGAGCACAAAGAGAGTACACAAAATCAGATGATCATCACGAACTTGCAGAATAATTAAAAAACTTATAAAACCCTTTAAAAAGCTAAAAACTTTATCAACGTTTCGATAACAAGTCGGTAACCGTTTTCAGGGTATAAAATAAATTTAGGAAAGAAAATTAAGCTTAGTTTAAATTATTCTTTTTGAAAGTTTCATCATTGAAATTTTATGAATATTTTATATCGTGATGTAACAAGAGACAGGAACACTTATAATCACCAAAAATAAAATTGGTGTTAAGTTAATTAATTTTAAGATTTTCGGAAATTACCTCAGCATTAAACAAAGAGAATCAAGTATTAAAGTAATTTTTAAATTAACTGATATTGATGCACAAGAGTATTTTTATTAAATATAATTTGTTCCCAATATCTTAGCAATGAAAATGAAAAAAAAAATAAAGAAAACCCTTTAAAATATTTAAATAAAGATAACTAAGTAGCGATTAAATTAATTGTTGCTTAATTCTAAGGTAATTTCAGAAAGATCACTTAACTACCCATCATTTTTTTTCTTGAAATTAATAAATTTACCTTTCACATCAAATAAATCTGTCATTTGTTGGAGTACCTCACCAAAAACTTTAGAATTTCTAAGATTTTTAAGCAAAATTTAAAAACAGTAATGATTTTCATTGTTGCCTAATTTACATTCTTATAAAAAAAAATTATATACTATCTTTATTACCCTAAATAACTAGCTTTGTCCAAAAAAACCTAAAAACATGCTGCAAATTTACAATTACTATGGCAGGCATTACGAGCTTTTATTTGCATCTATTTATTTTATTCAGCAATCAAAAATTAAAATGGCATGATTTAAATAATTGACCAATAAAATTGTTAATCAATGTTAAAACTCTTGTTCCACATAATAACTGAAATTTATTCTATGTTTTTACATAAAAGGAGTGTTAACAATAGCAAAGATAAGTATAGCTTTTGCTATAGACGCACAAAACAAGCGCGCGCCCATCAAGAGAAAATACGTTTACATGATGCTATATAAACGAACACTGTTGCCAAAGCTATAACAATGGTAACAGTAATTAAGAATTATTTCTGTGGAAAAAATGCCAAGTTTGTTGTTATAATGATAATTTAAATTTATAATCATAAAACCTTAATTAGGTAAATTGTTTATTTTAATATGTGTATGTCTTTCGTTTAAGGGGGCGGGTAACGTTAATTTGTGCAGAAAGGCACATTTTTGACAATTTTTTTGAAAGGGACATTTAAAATATATTTAAGACTAATGCTACATTGAAGTATAATATTCAAAAATATTAAGTTAAATTATCATAAAGAAATATTAAAAAATACGGCAATGACAGCAATTATTTGGAAGCGTCTAGGAAAAAAGTTAATTGCTGTGCCCCTTATAACTAGGGGCTGGATCATCTGAAATTAAGAAACTAAGTTTTTTCATTGGATAATCTCTTTTTCCAGGTAACAGAAAAGGTGATTTTTGAAATTTCAACTTTTACTTTGGGAACTCTGATCCCACTTAAATTTTAACACAATATTCTTAAAAGGTTCCTTAGTCAGAAAATCAAATTTAAAAAAAAAAGTTTAAAAACTAACTTAATCTTAAAATTAAACATGAAGCTTTCGACATTGGCAAAAAAATGAAAGGAATGAACACTTAGTTAAGGCCACTTCAGAGAATGTGGACATTTGAATAAAAGCACCTGAAAAGTCAGCAAGAATACTTATTTTAATGCCTTTTTATAAAGAAAACACAACGCAGAAACAACAACACGATATGCAAGACATTAAATAAAAATAAAAGTAATTTAACTTTAAACAACTAGTCATTAATGTGTTGTTAAATTGTAGAAAAGAATCAATCGGATCGTTCGATTTCTTAGTAATAAATGAATATTAATTTTTGTTGTATAATTTCAGCATTTCTTGTTATGTGTGAATATCATAAAATAAAAAATATAAATGGGAAAATTCTAAATCATATTTAACATTGTATATCCCATCTATAACGATATTTTTTATTTAATTTTAAATTTTCCAAAGTAAAAAATGTACATAATTAAAATTTTATGTTTTTAATTATCTGTATTTCAACGAATTTGGTCTTTTCCTCACAGAAATAATTCATTATTTCTGTTACCATTGTTGTAGCTTTGGCAACTATGTTCGTTTACATAGCAGCGTGTAAACGTATTATCTCTTAATGGACGCCCGCTCGACTAAGCCAGCGTACAAACCTATAACCAAAAATTTTGCATTGTTCTGTGCGTCTCTAGTGAAAACTATAGTTGTCTTTGACAATACCTACTCAACTACCAGGTAATATCCACATTAATCTTATTATTACAATATACCAAGAAGAAATAAACTGCACAATTAATTTGTTATACTTGGGGTGTGATTTTTAAATTGTTAGACAAAGACAAAATATCTCATTATTTGAAATATTTAAAAAAAATGAATGGAAGGAAAAGACTAGGCATGAGTAGACTAATGTTTATACATAATATCCCTTTTTCTTATTTAGATGATTCAATAGAGAATTATTTTCTTTTTAAAGGTCATTTGAACCTCAATTTTTAAAAAATAGAAGCATCTTTGTAAAAAGAAAATTATTATGTTTTAATCTTTGAACAGTCCACGAAAGCCTTCGGGCTAACGAAGCGTGTGTATTTATGTTAAGTAAGAAACAGTTTATTAACAAGGGACTTAATGATTTTGAGGTTTGGGGGAGAAGAAAAGACATCTGTGCACAACAGATTCCACAGTCTAGATACTTTAGGAATAATAAAGCCAAATAAGTGGAAAGTATGAGGTTTCTTCAGGTGAATTGTAAAGGTATGTACTTACGGACTAAATCTTCAAAAGAGAAGCCCTAGAATACATTTAAGAGGGACAGTTCTTTTACAGCACATCGATGGGCAAGGGAAAAAAGCTTTTTTGCAAAAGTGGGCAAATTATCTTTTGGTTTGGAAAATGCATCCAAACTTGTGGGAAACTAATATGTCAATGTATGTCATATGTTTATGCCTATTAGGTTATGCTTAAAACTTACGCAGATCAAGTTAAATAACTTTTTGTTCTGCAGTTATGAGCGGTTTAAAGTAAAGGAAAAACTATTATTATGAGATTAATGCTTTAAAGTGGACAATATGTTTGGTGCCTTAATCTAGTAATAATTAAAGATCTCGTAAAAAACTAAATATTAGTGTTAGCTAAACTATAAATAGGATTTATCCACGACAGAAGATGGTTGATTTAAGAAAAAGAGTTAATGCCTGTTTAAAGTCCAGGGTACCCCAACAACAATTTGGTAAAAAAAACTTAAGCCTACTTAAATTTACATTGCCTACTTAGATTCTTTTGAAATGTTTATGGCGGGAGATTGGTAAAAGAATTTTATTTACCATAAAGTAATTTCAAGACATTTTTAATGTAATTTTATTTATTTTGCAGAAACAAAAGACGATTCCTGCAATATTTTCATTAGACCCTTATGCTAAATTCTGATTTTAACCTAGAAAGAAAGCTATAAACCATGACTATGTAAAGCTCTCTATCTTTATAAACCAACAAGGGTCCCTAAACCTATACTAACAAGCCTACATTTTGCAGACTTCTCCCCTGCCTTGTAAATTTTACAGACCTCGTAAAACGAAAGGTTAGTTTTCTTCATAGCAAAATTTACTTTATTCTGTAAAGGTACTTATTACAATTATCCCTTTTATAGATAGATACCTTTAAGAATCCTTTCTAGACTTATACATATTTAATTTATTTGAATTAAAAATTAAATCTCGAGAATATAATATTTAAACTATCTATTCTAAGTACCTTAGTTTTTCGATTATTATATGATATTATTTTAATATCCATTAAGGGTATTTTATATTTTATCTATCAAAAATTAAGTTCTATTATTGATCAGAAAAAACTTAGTCGATAACAATAAAAAAATATTAAAAATATTAAAAAGAAAACAGATTAAGATTCAAACAACTTTTTTACAAATTTTACTTAATTTATTTTTAAGGTATTTCTCTGTAAACTGGGCAACTTTAAGCGTATTTTTGTCCCGACAAACAGTTCCCCAGTTAGTTTTTTAAAGAATAATAGTTTTATTTAATTATTATCATTGGGCAAACTTAAAAAGCATACGAAGCACGACGTAAAAATGAAGATTAATTGAGGTAGTTTAAAATAAGAACCAGGAAACTGTGCGTAAAGTTGGGGACAAAATAAACATTAGTATTTTTAGATGCATTATTTAATTAAAAAATAGATTCTTCTAATATTGTGAGAAAAAAGTTCATTAAATTTCAAATATTATAAATGTGAATTTTTTTTTTAAATATTTGTGAGATAAACACCTTTTTTCCAGGGGACTGTTTTTGGGGACATGCAGGGGACTGTTCTTTGAGCATTATAAAAACGTTTTGATGTCATAAATTTTATTTAATTGGAATGTAATTATATTTTTAAGTTAGGAACAAATAATAAAATGAACTATATTTTCCATATTATATCGGCCTGGGACAGTGAATTGCCCAGCTTACAGAGAAATATTCATTATATTAACTTATTAATTTAAAATTAAAAAGTTAGTTCTGGTTAGTGTTTCTTATTTTTTTTTATCTCTAGGACAGCCCACAAGGGCTTTTATGAAACCCCTGTACTGGGTACCGTACTTAACTTATTTTTCCCCAGTTCCGTTAATAATTTTTCAATACCAAATATAAAAATATTGCAACTTACGGCATCTTTTAGACAGCCACGGAAGTTACACAAGTCTCTTCCACCTTTGTTATTTTCAATTTTTTTATTTTTTTTTAATTCAAATGGTTTTGTTTGTATTAAAAGTCATCATAACAGCTTTGAATTGGTGAACAATATGCATCTTAAACAGTTGACTTTCATTTTTCTTTCCCCGTGGAAAAGCCTGATGGAAAATTTTAGGTTTAAATAAAAATCCTAATAGGTCTACTTGGATCACAAAATGTCCAGATAGAAATTCTATCATAACTTATCAGATAAATTCTCATAAAGGCATTATGAATTCATCAGTAATCGATTAGCAAAACAATAAGTCGGAACTGCCGATACTTTTTTTGCTCTTCTTTTTATTTTTCTGATTATAATCCCATGGAAAATTATACAAAAAACATGTGAATCCATTTTTTGTCAATCTGTGTGTATCCGGAATTGCTGTTTTAAAAACACAATAGTTTATTATATCTTTCAATCAAGCATCGTATTTTATTTGGATCCATCAGGCTTTTTCCACCCGTCACCCGAATATTTTTACTTTTTAAAGCTAGTTAAACAGAGTAATGCAGATTTCTTCTTACAGGACCTTTAATTATTATTGGATTAGGTCACACAGTCATGTTCGCGATCATAAGCATAAAACGTTAAGTCCTATTTTACTAAACAACCTCTTACTTCACGGAAGACACCCATGGTACATTAGTACTTAGTTTTTAAGTCTTCATGGACTTAAAGACTAAGATATAAAAAAGTCGGTAAGTATGCATAGTCACATATAGGAAAGAAACTAATTAAAAGAAAAATTATTTGGCTTTTCTCCAGAATAAAGATATTTATATATTATTTTAAAAAATTATACTTTTTTTAGAGATTATTATGGAGAGCTAGTCTGCTCTCGCAATAATAGTAACAAAAAACATAAAAAGACATAAAAAGGTTTAATTCTTTATAAAATTGAATTGTTCTAAGTACTATAATAAAATAATTATTTTTATTAAATTATATAAAAATAGAAAATATACTTACTTGAAAACATTGGTAACGCGTTATAAGATATATATGTTATTTCAAACTTATTGGTTATCGACGGACGGGTGTAGCACATAAATTATTTGATTATATTACTTAAAACAGATAAGAAACTAAAAAAATGTGTTTTATTAACTGACATTGACTTCTGACATGACTTTTTTAAAAAATAGTTACTGGTAAAAGTACACGTGTAGGTACCTTTAATATTTAAAAAATATGTATAAAAAAGTAAATAAAACTTTTAGCCATATAGATAGGTTTTTATAGTTTATTTTGATTTCTGGGAATATCAAATTAAAAAAAAAATTATTTGGCTTTTCTCCAGAATTAACCAAACAGCCACGCTTATCAACTAGCATCTTCCGGCTACAACCGAACCTAATAATATTCAATCAAAACAAAACAGTAAAAATAATAACAGCAATTATTAAGCAACCTTGGCCTTCAGTACCCACTCTAGCGATAAATCGGTTTTTCTCATATTTTTTTTTCCGCCAACAGTGTAGAATAGTGAGTGACGCGCCAGAAAGTCACAAGACCGGGTCGTCACGACGTTTTATTTACATGCAATAAATATAACAACGTTAACTAAGCAGTCGTATTTTATTCTGATGAAACAAGGTGCGATGGGTTGTACCTTATGACATTTTAAAAACGAATTATCTTATCGGCGAGAATAAAATTCGCGCGGAAAGTTGGAAAATTTTAGTTGTTTGGTTGGTTGGAGTATAGAAAGGTAAGGTGTGATTTTTTTCAAGTTGTTTTTTGTTAATTTTTTATTTTTAACTCGGTACCTTTGTGCATTTTATTTTTTGAAAAGTTATTTTAGCTGTGTGCACGTAACAAGTGCAAATCTTGTTTATTTATTTATAAAATCACAGCAGAGCGCTTTTGGTACTTCAAACATCATCGGTGCTATTTGTCGAAATAAAAAATCTAGCAACGGATTGGATGATGACTGGATTACCGAAAGCGTTCTGTTAAAATTTTAAAAATAAACTTTACAAGAAATAAAAATCTCCTATATTTATTTGTTTATTTTTTGTTAATTGAGTTACCAACTACACTAAACAGACAATAAAATACTTTTATTTACAACCATGCATGTAATAATGACATTTTACCTATCTTTGAAAGGTGGAAAGTTGACGTTTTTTTACTTCTACTTTCCACTCGGGTGGAAAGTGCTCACTTTCCACCCGGTTGGAAAGTATTTTTTTTGTAATTTCATTGAATATTGATATTTCAAAGTGGTATAGTGACACACGAACATACGCATTCTAATAATAATAATAATAATATTCTCGAATTTCTGGTGGAGTAGCAGCAAACTCAAATTCCTCATCTGATAACATTTTTTTTTTTGATTTGCGAAATTAAAACAAGTTACTATTCAAATTTAAAGCGTCTATCTTACACTGTATGTATTGACACTTTGACAACCCGTTACAAGGACAACGATACAAATTGCGAAGCACGGCCGCCTAATAAAATTATTACCGGATCAATTTTCATAATTTCAATGTAAAATACCTAATAGGAAATGAATATAGTGGTTGTAAATAAAATAGTATACAAACCTCGGTGAAAAGTTTCATTTCTGTCTCGAGAAGTATAGTACTAACGCATCTCTCGACAGAAATGAAACACTTTCCACCTGGGTATGTAACATACTATTTCAAAAGAGGAGGGTAAAGATCGGCCTTTTTGTGCCCATCATATTCTTGAAAATTTAGTTTCAATTTAGGCCATTTTATTATACAGGGTGTCCGGAAACAACATCAGAAAAATTAAGGTAGTGATTCTACACTGAAAAAAATACTAGTAAGTTATAAAAAGTTGAGAAAATGTCGAAATCTCCATCATTACCAAGATAAAGGGATTTAAAATATTATTTTTTGTTTAGTTTCTTTGGCATATTTATTTTATTCTTTACCCGATTAGGTTGATATTTGGCATCAGAAACAAGTTTGTTTGATTTTACAATTCTAAGAACAAATAGGTAATTTTTTATTCCCTATAGAGGGCACTTTACCTGAAACATAACAATAATTTCCTTTATAACCTTTCCATTTCAACAGATATTTTTAAACAGAGTATAACTTGTTAGAGGTAATTATAAACTGGAAAAATAATGTTCTATTGATTAATGTCGAAAATATTTACCGTTCAGCCAGAAAATCGACTTCAAGGTTTTTATGCGTTTGAAATCAAACATACGTAATCTAACTTTACCCGCAATTAAGTCGCCTTGCTTGAAATTAACATTAACAAGGGTTTGTTGTTATAGCAAATATCCCCTTAATCGGTAAGAATAAAATAAATATGCTAAAAAAATTAAACAAAAAGTGATATTTTACATCCCTGTATCTTGGTAGTGGTGGAGATTTCGACATTTTCTCACATAACTTACTAGCATTTTTTTTCAATGTAGAATCTCTTTCTTAAGTTTCCTGATGTTGTTCACGGGCACCCTGTATTTGTATTAAGTTCAAGTATCTTTATTTACATCTACAATAAATTGTTAAAAAAATCAGAATGTCAAGTATCAAAAAAACACTTTAAACTTGCCATTTTTATGAAATTTTTGGCGTTTTACAGGTTTTTAATCTTTTATTTTGAAAAATTTTATGATGGACTCAACGCACAAACATAATTTTTTTGTCCTTAAATATGACACTTAGTAAGCTTATAAACTAGCATTTATTTATTTTTCTCTCTTTACCCATCTCCTTTTTGTAGTAAAAGACTTATAAAAAAAACAAAATATAATTTTTTGCCTAGCAGTTTTCTTGTTATCTTATTATATGATCTTTTTTTTTCTTGTTATATTATTATAAGGTCCTTATTATTAAACCCATCAATGATCATACTATAATAAAAAGATTAAAAATTTGTATTTGTTGAAGAAGACAATCGTGGTCAAAATAATGCTGTGTTTCTCCAGGGGTCAGTATGGCAACAGCCTTTTTTTACACTGCTTTTTACTCTGCCATAATTTTTTTTAAAGTAACCCCAACTGCCATAAACGTATTATATCCATAGCTGTAGTAGCCTAAAAAATGCGGATTTCTCTTTCGATCTAGAGAGAATTTTCCATCTATATGAAAGCTTAAGAAAAAAATTTTTCTGGCACCTCCCGACAGAGCTACTCTCATACATCTTCCCAAGATCCACCTAGAGAAACCCCGAATTTTCCACTTTATCCGCTTCTAGAGTATCTAGACAGTGAAAACAACTGACTGCAAAACTTTTTTATTTATTTTAAATTTTTAAATATTTGATAAACTGATTAATTGATTTTAATTTTTTTAATACGTAGTTTTAACCATAGTCAATGTCAATAAAAAAATTAGACCACTTTTCGCGATCATTTAGATTCACCAGCTCAAAATACGTAGGACAGACCTATTTGCCTAAAATGATCTCAGTTGGCCACGACCGCCCATATTAAAAATTGTATTTGTGTTTTTATAGTTAATGAAACTAATCCCTGGTACTAATCAAAAATCAAAATGGTAATGAAATATATTTTAATTTTTATTTTTTTTTTGAAAAACTTTTTTTTATTATAAAACGTTGTGGTACTTTGAAAACAAATATGGTTAATTATGGTTTTTTTAATTCTTTTAAATTTTTATCAAACTAGATTGCAAAAAAAATCTTTAAGTAGGTATCCCAGATACCGTCTCAATTACAATTAAAGAGCAATTTTTAGCATATACCTAGTCACTAAGTGGACAAAAAAAATTACTTTCTTAACAGTAACGTTTAAATTAAGCCTTAATTAGTAAAAAGAAACCTATAACAATGGTTAGGCATGTTTAAGTTATCTTAAAAATGTTTTTTTGCTTTAACGACACGTCAGAGATACCAACTGCATTGTGAAAATTTTAGCTACCTAACTTGTAATTTGTAATATTGCATCAGATATGGATATTCATGTTGGGTTTATCAATTGAATTTAGTTGTCGTTATCTTTAAAATTCGGAAATATAAAGGTCAGTTGCGTAAGCCAAGGACCTATGTTGTATGATCAAATAATTTTAGACTATAAATCATATCCAATATTACAGACACATTTAAGGTATCCCAATCCTTAGTCTGAAGCGAATGTATTTAGAATATTGTTTAGTTCTCGAACTTTTTTCTTAAGATAAGCAATTTAGCCAAAAAAATATTTTCATTTACCTGCGAGTATTCATTAACTGTAATCATAGTAGGGGTGGAAAAAAATCGATTGATCGATTATCAGTCGATTAATCTATTGGCCGATTTTTTTTTTAATAATCAAATAATTGGTTAATCGATTAATCAATTACCCAATTATCCGATTAATCGATTAATTATCCAGTTAATTAATTAAATTTTGGTATGGTGATAACCAGTTTTAAAGATCTACTTATCCATTTAAGTGAAAAATAGAAATAGACTACTAAAATAGAAATAGAAAAATCTTGTACTTTACTTTTTTTTAATCAATAATTAAACATGTTTTTAAAAACAACTTTTAATTACTTAATCGTTTTACCTATACCTACGTCAACTACACACAAAAAAAAAACGTATAATAAGTAATAACACCGATCATTTGTATGTTTTTTAATATTCGGTGTTGTTACTAAGGTGTCGCGTCGGCATAACATAAAGTTTAGCGGCAAATAGCCACAAAAAGAGATTAATCGATTATTTTCGATCAATTATTTTTACCCAGTTAATCGATTTTTTCGATTAATCGATTATTTTTGGTTAATCGATTATTCGAAAATAATCGATTATTTCAAATAATCGATAATCGATATTCATTTTGATAATCACCCAGCCCTAATCATGAGACCATGATAAAAACAAACAAGGTGTGTGAGATAGCATGACCAAAATTCGTACTCTATCTGCGCCGATCCAAACCCGCCATGTTGTGCTCTGTTCGTTTATATTAGGTTAATCCAAATTTAATGCAGCAAACTTTCGAATTATCGAAATTATTGCAAAATTTATTGAAAAATGCCGGGTTGCACTGTAAAAACTTGCCATAACTGGTGTAAATAAACAAAAAATTAAAATATACAATACTTTTGTATACCAAAAGACGAAAGAGCTAAGCAGTGGATTGATTTCTGTGACCATGAAATAAATGTCAAAAGTGTGATGTCTTTTAATTATTTTAAGATTAAGCAATTGTATTAGTGATTTTTCATACATGTTTCAGCAAAAGTCTGTTCAGTACATTTTAACATGCGACCATATGATATTATATATATATATATATATATATATATATATATATATATATATATATATATATATATATATATATATATATATATATATATATATATATATATAATATATATATATAATATATATATATATATATATATATATATATATATATAATTTATTAATGTTTTAAAAAAGGAAAACCTATTAGATGCCCCAAGAAAATGCATAGTATTTTATTTTTAAATTCCAACATATGATGAAGCTAATTTAATTTAACTTGAAATTAAATATGCACTCTTTTTTTGGCCACCACTGTATATACATATAAACATATATAAACAAAATTTATCCATTAAATGATAAATAATTCAAATGAAAGTAATTCTTAAAAAATATTCTGCTTGTCAAAAAATATTTAAATTGGAAAATATTTTGTGGGCAAAAAACAGCAAACCTCGTTTTTGGTTAACGTGAAAATATAAAAACATTGTTCAAATTTGTTTTTATTTATTATTTGAAAATTTGAATTTGAAAAATTAAAAAATCAACTTTTCAGTAAGCTGAATTACATTTTTTTTTTCCGTGTAATTTACTTTTTATTTAGTTGTAAAGGTAATAATCAGTATGTAATGAGGTACTTGCAAAATGTTGTTTTTATTAATTTTAAAATTTAAAATTTGTCATAATTCGGAACAGTTTAGAAGTAAATTTGGAGCAATTTTATTTTTTTTCACAAAAGGCAAAATGACTGTTTAGATCTTGTTTGTTTTAGTTTTTGAGTATGAAACATTTTCCATTCAGTTCGATTTTTTGCAATCAATTTTTATCAAGAATGCTTTTATTTTAATTTTGGGCCATGTCCCTGGAACGCTCCGGAATGTATACATAGCCCTAGTTTTTTTGTTATAAATTCTTGAATGAAATCTAAGAAAATGGGTGTATGTTAGCTTAATTGGTTTTAATTAATATTTTAATAAATATTGAAATGTACTGGTTTAGTACATTTTTTCCTTAATCTAAATTTATAAACAAAAAAAATTGGAAAATATCAAATTTAGTGTAACTTGTTAAGCATTAGAATTTTTTACCAGCATTTTGAATATGGTGGATTTTAATCAGAAAGAGATTCTTTCAAGAAGGCTGCTGCCACCTTGTTTCCTAACACCATGCGGGTATTAGTATTTGCATCCTTTAATAAAAATTCTCTGATACATTGTTTTATCTAATTTTAATCTACTTTTATATGTAATAAGTTCTCAATTTCTTTTATGCTTCTACTGGCTGATGAAGCATTTATAGTAACTATTAAAAGATAATACAAGTCTGCCATAACATTTTGAACGTTTTCCAAGTATTTTAATTTAAATAAAATGATTTCTTAAATCTATAGTTTTTGATTTGAGTTCCCTTTTAGCCCAAATCCGACTTAAAAATCCAAAGCAAATAAAATTTAAACCTTGGATCTCGTCCAAACCACTACAGCGACACGAAGTCTGACATTTCATATCACGTTATGAAGCAGTCCTTACACAATATGTGGAGTGCCGTCTATTCGTCAGAAAACAGCGATTCGAGGACTGCCAACATTAAAAAAATTCAAACATGTTTATCGAATCTAGAGAGGAAAGTCACTGAAAATGAACAGAAAAAATACCAGAAGTACTATGGCAAATCTCAGAATTTTGCCCGAGGTGAAAAGTGCTGTTAGAAAAGAAAACAAGCGAGGTTAAAAAATATTTAAAATTAAATTTTCTTTTTGTAGTTTGTAAGATTACTGTAACTAGTATTAAAGGTACTTAATTGGTTTCGAAAAACTTCCAATTTAAGAATATATCAAGTTGTTTACCAAGTTTTGTCGTTCGATAAAAAGAATCCCGATTTTATGATTTGAAATACACTTCATTATTCAATGTAATGTAGTTCAGTGTTGGCAAATGCGTGACTAATTGTCCACACAGTTTCTGAGACTGGAGCCAAAACATTAAACAAAATATTGCTCACAGTGTTTAATGAAATCCTTCGTCTTTAAGACTTGAACGACCATGTTTTAATTCAGCAAAACATCTCAAACGACAAAACTTTTTGAACAACTCTTTTGGGGTGTTTGTCTTGCTGACTGTGTCTAAAATCTGTGTATTTGCCTTTGAAAATGACAACTCAACAAAAATGTATCAGACTGGACCAAAACCATGGTTACAACCGACCAATGAAGAGATTTTTTTAAATTTGTTTTACTTACGTCATTTTTAATTAAAATTAAACAGATTTTAGTTTTTTTTTAATATCTTGTCGAATATCCCCACAATTTAAAATAAAATATATTTTTAAAATACTAAAACGAATATATCCCCTTTTTGATGTATATATAGATAATTTTCGAAAGAAAATTAAAAACAAAAATATCTTTAATTATTTTTTAACTTATTTTTGTTTTCCTCAATATGATCAAAATTAATTTATTTTTCAAATAGTCTGTGATAATTTTTTAGCATAATTTATTTTGTAAATTTTCTTTTTCGGTACTGATTTATGTTAGAATCTATTAATTTTATTATCTTTTAGTCTACAAAAAATGTATGGTACTTTATTATATTTTTTTAAATTATTTTAGGGCAATTTTTTGTTATTTTAATCTTTTGGTCTATTGTAATTATCTTTTTTATATAAACATAAATACTTTTTTATTAATTTAACTTGAGTCAAAACCCAAGTCTATTTTTTCAACCAGATTTTAAAAATTTCTCTACATTTAATTTTATCTTGATTAAAATAGATTATTGAATAAGTTAGTACCTAATATGTTATCCAAAATGAAAATATAATGGAAATATAACAAAAACTTTGAAAATAAAGAATAAGTGGGCGCAGATGGCTTGCCAAAGAGTCATTGTTGACAAGGGGGTGATCGATTGAATATTAGTATATAAAAAAGTATTGAGATATACAAGGTATGAGATATATAGGGTTTTCCAATAAGAACGATATGATTTTAAGATTAAATAAAATAGAAATTATTTCAGATATAACCACACTTTTTTATATTATCTCTAAGTACAATCGATAACATTTATGTTTTAAATAGCACGTCGTTTAAATGTCCATCTCGGCTTCGTGTACACGAGTGAATTCGACAAATCAAATTTTCAAAGACTTTTTGCAATAAATCGGGCGTAATCTCACAAATGCAGCGTTCAATGTTCAATTTCAAAGCATCAAGGGTTTGTAGCCTGTTTGCATAAACCTTAGATTTTAAATAACCCCACAAAAAGTAATCTAAAGGAGTCAAATTACAGCTTCTTGGTGGCCAGGCAACAGTTGCATTTCTTGAAATTATCCTTTCACCAAACTTTTCTTGCAGTATGGCGACAGTTTCATGAGCAGTGTGACATGTAGAGCCGTCTTGCTGGAACCACATATCTTCTAAATCAAGCGCATCCAAATTTGGGCATAGAAAAAATTGTCGATATCTTTCACCATTCACTGCAACGGAATCTCCAACCTCATTTTGAAAAAAAAATGGTCCAACAAATACCACCATGCCATAAACCACACCATATAGTTACCTTTAGGGGATGCAAAGGCTTCTCGTGAATCTGTTGTGGATTGGTTTGACACCAGAATCGGCAATTTTGCTTATTTACGTATCCACTTAACCAAAAATGAGCTTCATCTGAAAAGATATTTTTTTCGGCAAAATTGTGTTCCAGTTCAAGTCGTTCTAAACTCTAAGCAGCAAATTTGCTGCGCCGACGATGGTCCAGTGGCTAAAGTTCTTGGGTCAAAAGAATCTTATACGGGTGTATATTTAAATCTTTTTGCAAAATTCGCCAAGTTGTTATTTTTAAAGTCCTAACTCTTGAGCACAACGAGGAATTGATAAATTTGGATCTTCTGCAAAAGTATATCTTACAGCAGCAACATTATCAACAGTTCTGGCATTTTGGCATCTTACTGGAGTTTTAACATCGTGAAGAGTAAAATTACTTTCAAATTTCTCAACGATCGGACGAATGGCAAGCACAGAAGGGCGATTATTTAGACCAAAGTTTCCGCGAAGTGCGCGAAAAGTGTTCATAAAAGAACGATCATTTTCGTATAATTTTTGGACAATAACCAGACGTTCTTGGAGCAAGTATTTAGCCATAATAAATTGTTAGAGTTTACTGAACATAAATGACAACTAGTGACAGGTATAACTTTATTATCATGGTTACTACATCATTACAAAATCATATCATTCTTATTGGAAAACCCTTTATTAAATTAAGATTTTTAATGTATTATACCTGGATCTAATTTTATAAATAACAATGCCCATTGTATAGTACCTGTTTGTCTAAATGATAACAAAATATAGATATCTTAGGTGATTTTTCTTTTTGCTTTTATAAAGCAACAAAATGAATCAATAAAGATGAGTTGCAAATTTTAATGTATATTTAATTATATTCTTCTATTACCAAATATTTTTCCTTTGTTTATAAATATCTAGGCAACTCGCAGTTGTCATAATTTGACGATTCATTAAACAGAGTATAAAAAAATATATATGTAATTTTTTTCTTTTTTTTTAACCTTTATGTTATGATAGGTGTTTTCTAGTTTCGTACACTCGCGTTTCGTACACTTCAGAACTTTAAATGAAATATTCTTGTTTTGAACACTGAATTTATTTAATCAATTTTATACTTCTCGTTTCGTACACCGACCATTGTGACGACCCAGATAACCAACAAAAAAAAAAAACCATATTAAGAATTAATAAAATTTTGTTAATAACTTCTACGTTGGTATAATTTAGTCCATTCAAAACGCGGGTTCTGGGTGGCCAATTTCGCTGCAAGTTGAGACCACCTTCAGGTTAGGTTTTTTGGATTGCTAACTCCGAAATTCGGGCTTTCACAGCTCGAAAATTCTGGCATAACCTCTAAAAATGCAAAAATGTCCTTTTTGGTTTTAACGAAAATCTTTTAAAAAACTTATGAAAATGCTTCTAAGGCACCTAGCAAATACTCTTAGGGTACGTTTTTTGATCGTCAAGGCGTCACCTCTAAAAGAGCAAAAATCACCCTTTTTGGGGGTTGCTTTTTTTAAACTTACATAAATGTTCTTTAGACACCTAGAAAATCCTTTTAGGATACGTTTTTTGGGTCACTGATTCCGAATTTGGTGGTCCCAAAACCTTTAAACCCCAGCGCCACCCCTAAAAGGGCAAAAAACACCCTTTAAGAATCATCTTATATCAAATTAATAGAAATTATTTAATATTCATACAAATTTGTATTTTTCATGACATTATATTAATTTTAGCCTACATTAAATTTCCGGTAATTCATTGGGGTGAAAAAAACCTCAATGATTCCTAAAATATCGTACAAATACAAAAAAAATCTTTTTGGGGGTTGTTTTTTTAACTTATATAAATGCTCTTTAGGCACCTAGAAAATACTTTCAGGGTACGTTTTTTGGGTCACTGATTCCGAAGCTGGTGGTCCCAAAACCTTTAACCCCAGCGTCACCCCTAAAAAGGCAAAAAACACCCTTTAAGAATCATCTTATAAAAAATTTATAGAAATTATTTAATATTGATACAAATTTGTATTTTTCATGACATTATATTAATTTTAGCCTAAATTAGGTGAAAAACCATGTTTCTAAAATAGTAAATCAAAAATTTTGGGGGTGTTTTTAAACTATATAAGTCTTTAGGCCCAGAAAATTCGATTTTGCACGAAGTGTGGTCAAAACTTTATCACCTAGAAAACACCTTTAAGAATCACTTATAAAAATTAGAAATATAATATTAACAAATTGTTTAGACATTTATAATTTAGCCTTAAATTAAATTGGATAATATTAGTAAAACCCCAATTTCAAATACAAAATCAAAAAATAATTTGCTTAATTTAATTCTTTACAAAAATATTTCCTTTTAGGGATTACAAGTACCCCTTGCACCCCCTTTGAAGGCTTAGAAAATATCCAATTTAAATTATTGAATAATAATAATAATAATACTTATTATCCCTTAGAAATGGGGAAATATTTTTTTTGGTCGTAAAATGGCTATTTATCCAAAATTTTAGGCAAAAAGCACACATTTTTTTTGTTTGCATTTTTTTAAATTGTACCATATCTTAGGGATGATTGAAGGTTATTTAATCCCTAATGAATTCCCCTTTCTAATTACCCTTAATTAGGCCCCAGTTAATATAATGTCATGAAAAATACAAATTTTTACCAATATTAAATGATATCGATAAATTTTTCACAAGATTAATAAAAAAAAAATGCTAAAAGGTTTTTTGCGCTTTTAGGGATGCTCCCGGACTTCAAGGGTTTCCGGACCCCCAAATTTGGAATCAGCCACCTAAAAAACGTACCCTGAGAGCATTTACTAGGTGCCAAAAGAACATTTTTTTAAGTTTTTTAAAAAACAACCCCTAAAAGGGTGTTTCTTGCCCTTTTAGAGGTGACGCTGGGGTTAAAAGGTTTTGAACCCCCAAACTTGAAATTAGCGCCCCAAAAAACGTATCCTGGAAGTATATTTTAGGTGCATAAAGAATAATTTCAAAAGGTTTTTAAAAGATTCTTGTAAAAAACACCCTAAAAAGGCTGTTTTTTGTATTTTTAGGGGTAATCTCAGAATTTTCGAGCTGCGGATATCGAAATTCGGAATCAGCAATCCCAAAAACCTACCCTGAAAATAGTCTCCACTTGCAGCGAAATTGGGCACCCAGAACCCGCGTTTTGAGAGGACTAAATTTAGACAAATTCAAAAGCCCTTAGTTCTGGTCGGTCATGGTTAGTTTTGGTTAGTTAAAGTTAAATTATTTTTTCCAAATATATTTCAGACGTGATAAATCACTAAAAGTAGAAACAGTAAACTTTTCCGTTGGTGTACGAAACGAGATTTTGAAAACTGAATAATTAATTTTGTGTACGAAATAAGAATATTTCAGGGATTTTTTTTTGAGGTGTACGAAACGCGAGTGTACAAAACAAGAATAAATCTTATAATAACCCAGATATTTTTATTTACTAACTGGGTGTATATAAAACCTATTTTAAACTCTCGAAGATTGTTCCATGAGCTGCTTTGCCGCAAAAAGATAATTTTCGAGGCCCTGTGAACATCAATTCAGGTATTTTTGCCGTTGCCATTCGGCACTAATTACATGTATCGATCGATGTCTTAACCAATGGATTAGAAAAGGAAATAATGGCCGTTGTTTCGTACACGCATATATATATTTTTTGTTTTTAATTATATTATCTTTATTTTTCCATGTTTATAATTTAACTCCCACTTTCTTAAAGCTTATTACTCTACCACACGAAACCGTCATATAAGTTGACTTAAACTAACCTATTTTAATGTCAGGAATCTATCATAAAATATTTGTACACATTTTTTCCGAACGCTCTGTATTATTTGTGAAGTGTTGTAAACCCGAAAAAATCACAGCTCTAGGTTTATGCAGATCTTTACATCTAGGTTGACATTATTTTGGGGTCCTAATATAACAAAAAACATTGCAAATCATGTTTATCTGTCTGCTGGACCATCTATCAGTTAGTGCCATAATTTAAAAGGAAAATTCGACTGGCAAAATACTTACAAAAACTTTAAAAAAATAAATAAAAACAACGCTAAGGTGAAAAATCGATCTCGGCTTTCATGACATAAAAAAATTAAAACTATTTAAAATGTAAGAAATAATCAAAATTAATATTATTTAAATAACCGTTTTAAAATTATAGAATATGTATTTTTTGACCATAAGAAATGATACCTAAACCCAAGATTTTAGGACCCAATTTCGTGGGAAACATTAAATAAGCCTTTTCTTCGAGCATTTTGGAAAAACCCAATTTGATGACCATTATAGAGATAAGCAGGGCTGTAATAACCTAAATTAAAAACATTTAGATCCGTCGATTTTATTTTATTTTTGCTGATTGTATTAGTTGAAAATAGCCATCAAGGTATGGCAAATAAAAAATATTTTAAAACCAACATTTGCCCCGTGGACTACGCCATTTTGGCTTTTTTTTTCCGTTTTTCTTCATACATTTGATACGTGCGTCAACTACGTCTGCCTTCAGGTACCTGCCCCCTTTACACTCCGTTACGTCACATCACGCTTCCCGCGCTCTGTCTTTCGTCACACTCTTTGCGGCGTAACGCGCGTCTTTGCAGTGAACTTCATTATTTTATCGTATTTCATTTGTTATCATTTTCTATAATATAAATGACATTTGTGAATGAGTTAGTCCTTATTTCTCATACAACTTTCTATCCGTCTTTTTAAACCCTTAGGGAATAAAGTTCCAAAAATATTACCATTTTCTATTTTTCTGGGTAATTAAAAGCCTAATCAAAAACATATACAGTATGTCCGCGGATGCGGTTAACAAGAGGATAAATGGGCCAAAAATTGAAAGATACGATGAAAAGTAATTCTTGATAAACAATTTTGCTTGTCGAAAAAATATGAACTACAATGGTAAAACAGATTTTTATACTACAGGGCGTCTCAAAAATGCAAAAACATAAAATCAAGCAAGAGCAAATTCTCGTCTTTTGGCCTTTTAAAGTAGAATGATAAATAAAAAACTTGCTTCAAATTTATTTCTTATCCTGATTCCGAACTTACTGAAGAAAATTTTAATTTACGAAAAATTAAAAAAAAAATCAACACTTTTGCAAGTACGCATTTTACATTTACATATTTTTTTACCATTTTACATTTTGTCCATTGTATATTTATGTTTATTAATGTCTAGTAATGTAAAGGTAATAATTAAGTAAAAGTAGTAAAATGCGTACTTCAGTAAATGGGGAATCAGGTTTAAAAATAAATTTGGAGCAAGTTTTTATTTATTATTTCACGTTAAAAGGCCAAAAACTGACTGTTTGCTCTTGTTTGATTTTATGTTATTGCATTTTTGAGACGTCCTGTATAATAAAAATCTATTTTTTTATTATACTTTATATTTTTTCGACAAGCAGAATTTTTATCAAGAATGACTTTTTTTCGTATCTTTCAATTTTTGGTCCATTTGTCCTCTTGTTAACCGCATCCGCGGACATACTATATTTACAAATTTAAAAATATTTTTTTTATACAAACTTCGTTCCCATTTTAATCTTTACCCCAAAGGAATGTAATTTTAAAAATGTTAAAGCAGATAATTTTTAATCGTAATTTATAATCTACATATAAGTTTTCATTCTTCTAAATCCAGAAATAACGAAGATCTACAGAAACTTTTACCTTCCTCTTCTATTCTACCCTTTTAGAAAAAAGAAAGTTTTATAAAATCCTTTCTTAGCTAAAGTTTACTATTTTTCTGGCTAATCAGAAGTCTAATTACCAATTCCCATATTTACAACTTCAAAAATAACAAATTTTCTGTACATATAACAGATCAACATAAATAAAACAGATCATTTTTAATCATAATTAAAAGCCTAAATACCAATTTTTATAGTTCTAAGTCCAAAAATGATTAAGCTCAATACAAACTTTCACCCACATTCTCCCCCTTTAGGGCGTGAGTTTCCTAAAATTTTTCCTAGCCTATGTTGTTTGTTTATAAACATAACCATAAAGTCATTTTTATATTCTGAAATAAGTCTAAAACGCGTTTAGTATAAAAATCAAATACGGAACTTATTTACACTTAGTTCCACTTTTTAGTCCCAAACTTAAATTCAGGCAGGTGCAAGGTGTAGAAAAATGTAATTAAAATTGAGGTGTTTTATTTAAAAACTGAAAGTTAATTATGGCTGACTCTGTATAATTAAGAATACTTGTCAAAAATATCAAGAATAATATCAATTTGCTTACCTAAGTTCAGCCCTGTACCAATGATCGATAGGAGAATATATATATTTTTGCCTGTATATATATGAGTACCTGTGCATAATGGGTTATTGCCCACTATCCCTTAATAAATCTAACATTAAATTTAAATGCATAATTATTTACCTAGCCAACTTTAATACCTCTAATAGGTATCATAAACCCATTAAATGCATTTCCTTAAAATGGTCAGAAAATTGCAAGTCTTCAGTTTCAACTAACTCTCTAAACGGTGTAGATCGTTCGTACCAGTCCAAGTTTTGCTAAATTTTATTATCAGTACGACCAAGTGTTAGTAAATATGATTCGGATTAAAGACTGTACCATCGCTGACGTGGAAAACTTCGCAGAAAATACGATTAAAGATTCGCAACTTCGGTTAAATAAAAAACAACTTGATGACCTGGTCACAAGTATTTTATCAAACTTTATAAAATATTTTGTCTGTCCCGTTGTGGCTTTTAGTCCCAAAGAAACACCAGTGGTTCCAGAACCGAGAAAACTTTTGGTTATAAAAAGAAAAGGCAATCCAGGTGACAAAGAAGAAAACAGATATTTACTTACAGTAAGGGAAAAGACTTTTGATAAGCGATCCGTTGCTGATAAAGTAAAACAAGACAGAGCAAATTTAACACAAACCAGGTCAAATATTCCAGTTAAAACGACGGGTACGTCTAGAAGTGCCGACAACCAGAATGCTGCAAGAAAATCTACATCGACCAAACCAACCAGCAGTCAACGTAGAGGAGAAAATGTAAATATTTCACACTGCAATTGCTCTCAGCACCATGAAGGCAATACGACAAGACCCAATCATAGCCAACCTTCTGTTTTTGATCGCCTTTACTCACTGAGGAAACAAACAAATACAAAACTGTTAACCGACACCGAAAAACGGGAAGAATTTATCAAAAAACAACGTGAGGAAACCAGACGATGGCAAGAGAATCAAAGGCGTCTTCAACAAGCCCCAAAATGCCTCGCTTGCTACGAATACAGAAGAACACAGATTGTGACTGTATTTGACCGTCTTTATGCGGGAAGAAAACAATCAGAATCTAAACGATTGACCGATTCAGAGAAGCGGGAAAGATACCGGCAACAGCAGCATGAAGAGTGTCTAAGAAGTTTAAGGGCCAGAAGGTTGCAACGATCAACCTTTTCCAGCCAAGATCAACTCGCAACAGATCATACTGGAAACCAATCAACCCCAAGAAGAATGGAGCCACAGAACTCGTTTCATGAGGACAGCGTATACGAGTCATTTTCAGATAGCAACAATGAGGACGTGCCATCCGATCAGATTGATGAAATGATTTTGGAGGAAAATCGTGTACTAAGGGATGAAGCGTGTAGTTTTAATATTGTAGCTGACAAAAGAGAGGAGAAAATTAGTAACTTATCATATTACTTTGGTCCTGGTACGTCAAAAAACTAGGTTAGGAAGTTTTGTGTAAATTAACGTAAAAAAGTCATTTAAGTTTTCTTTAAAGAACAAAAAATATAGTAATAGAATAAAAATAGATTAAAATTCCAATAGTTATCTTAATTGTGGTTTTTACTGACTTACGAGGGGACGGTCCGAGAGGTGGATCGAAATATGGACTCCCGCTTCGCGTTCTCATAGTGTGGGTAGGTGCCAACTCGGGACCGATGCCTAGTAATATATTTTATTTAAAAAAAAGGTGATTTTAAGAAACTGAAAATACAATTTAAAAAATTAAGTGAAACCCAAAGCCAAAAAGAAAATGTTAATACAAATTAGAATAATTTAATATTACTCTTAGCCAAAAAAGTAAGTAATACGGCTACCTTCAACTATGTTTAGTAATGCCTTTAATAATAATCAAATTAATTATAATATAATAAAGTAGTTATTATATGTGTATTGTTGTTAAATGGTATTTATCTGTATTTAAAAATATGTTTCGTTAAAAGACAATCTTAAAAAATGTGTATGAAATTAACAAATTATATTTAATTTTGTAAAGTTGCAAAAATTTAAAAAGGCTTTTGACTAATATTTAAATTAAATAAGAACTTATTTTATTAAAAATATATTTGTAAACAGTTTTGCTTATAAACAACTAAATTAATTGTGTATGAAATTTAAAAAGTAAATGTATTTGTTTAAACCTAAAAAAATACCTTAATAACGTTTAAATTAAAAAACTAATTTTAAGTTGAAATTGGGTTCAGTTAAAATAAAAACCCGTAATTATTGGTAATAATTCCTAAATTTAAAATTCTCTTTTGTGTAATAGGTGTATATATACAGGATGATTTATGAGAAAATGTCAATACTTCAGGTATGTAGTCAGGGTCCAAAAATAAACATAAAAATCCATACAAATATGGGCCCGCAAGGCTTTCTTTCCCGAAATACAGGGTATTAAAGTTTTTTTAATATTTTTTTTATTTTTTTTATTTTATGTTTTGCTGAACATAATTTAAAAACAATAATTGTATTAAAAGTTAAAATACTTATTCTTTAATTATAAAATTTGTTGGATTTTTTTTTTTAATTTTGCAAATAAAATCTGATGCGTCGTAATTTTTTTAAATCCACATGTCTCGAAAACGTTTGTTCATATAAACATTTAACAAGTATACCTTTTTGACGTAAAAATGACAAACCAATTTTTTATTTACTTAAAAATATAATACAGGGCCGTACCAAAAAGTTATGATTGTTCAAAATAGGAAAAAAAGACATGTAGATGGCACCCCTACAAATAAGAGCCGCACTAAGATTAGTTTTGAATCCGTCATACCAAAAAAATAAATAAATAAAAACTTTAACACCCTGTATTTCGGAAACGAAGGCCTTGCGGACCCATATTTGTATAGACTTCTAGGTTTATTTTTGTACCCTAACTAAGTACCTGAAGTATTGACATTTTGTCATGAATCACCCTGTATATTTTAATTACATATTTTGGTTGGTTCAAATAATTTTTTTATGGATTCTATATAAAATTTTAAAAAATAATTTAGGTTTTCCCAGTTATTTTTTTTATTATAAACATTTAAATTAATTAATAAATTTTAGATAGATACTGTTTAAAAAAATAACTTGTGATTTTAGTTATTGTATCTAAAAAATTGAAATAGGATTAGTGTTTTTAAAGTTGGAAATGAATTTTGTATTTCTTTGTAAAATACAGTTTTGTTAATCGGTATTTAATATTTTTATGTTTAATAAATCAATATCTACAATCTTGTTGTATTTTTTATTTTGGGCGTTTTGATTTAGAATATTAGGTGATGTACTGAAAACCATATATGTGTTAATAGTAAAATATATAGGAGCTTTAAAAAAAATCATTAAGTAGTAGTATATCATTTACTAAGTCATTTTTAAGGCAAAATGTGTCAGAAAAGCCCTTTTTTCTTTCTTGCGTCTTGTCCATAAAAAAATTGTTAGGCAATATTCTAATTTTGGAACAAATATTAGAAAAGTTACCAAATTCTAATTAAAGCGTAAAATTTTACATAAAAAAAATATTTAAACTTAACAGACGGTAAAAATGTATTGAAAAGTGTCGCTCATCATAATTTAATTAAACTGCGAACGCGATAAGAAATAATTTTAAAACTTTTTTTAATTGAAAGCCAGAAACACGATTTAGTCGAGAAAATAAAACACTAAAAATAGACGGAGAGCTAGAGCCGAAAAATCGTCAATCGATAATATGTCGGCCATTTTGGCCAATTAAAGTTGAGCCCCTAAGGTGTCTAAATCCAAAAGGGCTCACAGTTAGGTGGATACCGAGGGCCTTAAAACAGGGTCAAATTATCCCGAGCGCTTACTTTATACAGGGTGTTTTTTAAATTAAATGTCAATATTTAAGGGGGCAATTTTTGGTTCCATTTTAAGAAGAAAACTTCATTTGAACGTATGTCCTAAACGTCCTAAGTTTTGAGATACAGACTGGTAAAATTTTCAAAAATAAATAATTTATTAATAATATCAATAATACCACTTTGGATATTTTAATAAAATTTGGCATACATGTACTATGTATCAATAGGCATTTTTTAGTGTATTACATTTTAATATAAATATACTAGTTAATGGTTTATTACAAAAAAATAATAAAATATTGGTAACAAGTTCCTACCAACTTGGTGGATGCGCCTTTTAAACAAAAATTTAATAAGACATTTTAAATTACTGAAAAATATATGACAATGTTAAAGTGAATTTGACTTACATACAAATTTACAATTACTAAACCAAAAGCTGAGAATTAATAAACTGTCAACAATAAAATCCTATATACAGGGTGATTCCTGAGAAAATGTCAATACTTCAGGTACGTAGTCAGAATCCAAAAATAAACCTAAAAGTCTATACACATATGAGTCCGCAAGGCCTTCGTTTCCGAAATACAGGGTGTTAAATTTTTATTTAATTTTTCTATTTTTAAATAAAATCTATGATAATGTAAATATTGGAGTAAAATTTGGTATCCGGGGGTTTTTTGGTATGACGGATTCGAATCTAATATTATTACGGCTCTTACTTGTAGGGGGAGCCACCTACACGTCTTTTTACTATTTTAAACAACCACAACTTTTTGGTACGGCCCTGTGTTACATTTTTAACTTAATTAAATTACTGTTTTGTCATTTTTACGTTAAAAAGGTATGCCTGTTAAAAGTCGATATGAGCAACCGTTTTCGAGACATTTGGATATAAAAAAAATACCACGCATGACACTCATCTGATTTTATAATAGCAAAATTTGAAAAAAATTAAACAAAATGTATAATTAAACGATATGTATTTTAATTTTTAATAAAATTATTGTTCTTAAATTATGTTCAGCAAAACATATATTTTTTTTAAATATAAATAAAAACTTTAACACCCTGTATATCGGAAAGGAAGGCCTTGCGGACCCATATTTGTATAGACTTTTATCCTTATTTTTGGACCCTAAGTACGTACCTGAAGTATTGACATTTCCTTATGAATCACCCTGTATAACAAAGTCCGTAAGATTATAACTTTTACAGAAAACCTTCTATTATGTTACCCACGTATAAGTAAGGCCATAAGTTGCATTTAAAACTTTTTCATAGGCACTTACACATTAAAAAAAATAATAATAATGTTAAGCAGAATGACGTTATGGAAATTATAGCAAAAATATATGAGAGCTCCAAGGCTTAAACAAAAAATATATCTGGCCAAGGGTTAAACAAAAACCAATATCAGCAAATCTTTCTAATTAGTTTTTAATTATCAAATTCAATTTTTTATATTAAAACCATATAAGATTATAACTAAATGGTTAGCAATAAATCTTATACCTCCTACCACAGAATGGTATACAACACTCGTACTCATGTATATGATTACAACTTACAAGTACCAAATGTTCCTACCAATCTGATCCCTACTACAACAGTCCTATAAGTAAGGCCATAAGTTGCATTTAAAACTTTTCATAGGCTCTTACAAATTCAATACTTAAAACAAAATAAAGTTAACCAGAATGACATTATGGAGGTTAAAATAAGCAAAAGTTGAAAGCGCAAAGGCTTACGAAAAAAATATATATATCCAGGCAAGGTTAAACAAACAAGGCAGTCTCACGACTCTATAAATTCAATTCTCAAATTAATCAATTCAATTTTCGGTCCACATGACCCCAAGTATTAATATTTATATATACAATTATATAAAATCATTACTAATCTTTATTAAAAAAACAGACCGCAGTCCTATAAGTAAGTGACTACATACCCCTGGTATACTATAATACTAAATGTTCTTCCGGTAACCTTTAAAACTTTAAAGGTGCACATGTTTATACTTATGTGCAAATTCCAGTCTTAGATTTTAGTGAAGGTAACGAGAAAATAAAGTGTTAATGACTGTTAAGTCAGACAGAGAAGGTATTAAGTAACATCAAGCTATTCCAACGATTAGCGGGTAATTTTGATAAAAATTTCAGTCCAAATCTAAGGTCAGACTATCGACATGACATTCTGTTAAGTCAATGTAATATCATTAATATACAAATGTTCTTAAACTTAAGACTAAGCTGTGATTTTCGTGTTATTATGAAAGCAAGTGGTTGTGCCTTAGAAACGGTAGTCTAGCTGTCAGTCATCAGCAACTTTACTAATGTCGGCAACTTGGGTTTGTCACTTGAATCCCCAACATAAAGCATGGGATTAAATACATTAACTCGAACTGGAACTAGGCACAAGCAGCATGGTCCGGAACACAGAATCAAGTCGAAGAAATGAAAGAGGAAAAAGCAGGAAAAGAAAAGAGAAGAACCCTTTTTCCACAAACTTAACGAGCCACTATCGCCCCTTATAAGATATTAACGAAGAAAAAGGGTTCTATTCAAGTTTCACGTGGTATAATCCTTCTTCAAGAAGACATAAATATTCCCCAAAATATACGGATAACGTAAAATTTTTCACTTCAAAACAACGTACTAAAATCACACAAACAAAGGGGGAAATTTACTTGGCTTTTTTCAACAATTCCCAAAAAAAGGGGTTGAAAATCAATTTTTGGGGAACATTGCCTACACTTGGGCTGTCTCTTTAGTGGTCAGCAGGAGAGAGAGAACTTCCCCCAAGCTAATTTTCCACGAGCAGCGTTTTCTGTTAAGGTCGACCTTGGCAGTACTAACCCCTCCTTGCTACAATCCTACCAACTCACACACGATCCATCAGCTGGCTCGTTGCCATAGACTGGCTCACTGGCTGGTCTTTTGCCATTATTCTTAAGTTCTTGGTGGCTTTACCCAGATATTACTAACAAACAACGCACGTTCAGCCCCGCAAAATATAATCCCGAAATCCAGATATAACCGGTTTCTGTCAGAACTTTCTAAAAAGAAAGATTTAGGAATTACTGTCGATTTCGAGACCACCTCTCATGGTACCAAGCGGCGTTGCTACTACGACTTTTTTGCCAGTCATTTTAAAAAAAAGAAAGAAACAGTTGTTAAAACCTAAACCTGACCTTTTTTTAAAAAACGTAAAAATTTTGAAACTTCAAAATTCAAAACACAAAGGTTCTGAAGGGACATAATTAAAAAGGGAAACAACGTAAAATACTCCACACGGTTACAAAAAAAACCCCCAACATATCAAGCCTGAAAATAAAGAAGGTCAATAAACAATCAAACAATAAAATATTCCGCGATATAGCTATTATAAACAACATTTCAGACTATAGCCCTGCTTTCCTCTTTTAAGGGAAATTTATGAAAAAATTATTTAAATAAAAAGTAATTGTCTAGGAAGTGGCCCAACTCCGATTTAAAAAAAATTTTGGGCCCAATACGGGGTTTTGGGGCCCTTTAAATCACGAATCTGAAAAAATATTCGGCGGAAACGTTCCGTTTTCGAGATATCCATCATCAAACTTGAAAGTCAAATAATTTTATTTATACTATTTTTCCCCTTCTTTTTGTAGACAATTCTTGATGTTACACTAAAGTGGCACACAATATTTTATAAACCCCTTTTTAAAAACTTTTTTTGTTTATTTTACCCCTTTTTTCTTCATTAAATTGCCAAGTATCACTTTCAAGGGGGCGGCCATGTTGTATATATTGTATACCTGGTTGCAGGTTTGAAAGTGAATTTTTAAATAAATTAAAAATAGGTATAAAATAAATAAAAACAAGTTTTTAAAAGGTGTTTTTTAACTATTATGTTCCCAAATTTTGTTTTTAAAATCAAAAATTTGTCCAAAGAAGGAGGGAAAAAATTTTAAATAGGGGTTTGTTTATTTTTAACTTTGATGATGGATATCTCGGGAAAGAAACGTTTTCCCCCAAAAAATTTTCATATTCGTGATCAGCACCCAAAAAAAACCCCATCCAAATTTTGGGCAAAAACGGAGTTTTATTTCTAGACAATTACCAAATAGAAAATTGTTATAGTTCAATTTTTGCACTGTAACACACTGAACAAAATTCGGAGGTTCAGTGCTTTATTTTCTCTACTAATATATTTTCTTACATGAAAAAGCAGAATGACTATTCTATCTTAAAGAGCACTTCTTACAAATAACCTGTAATTCGTTTAAATTTATATTCGCTCAAGAGCTCACATACATTTTAAAAGGAAGAAAACTATTTTACAATGTGCTTTACATAGGGATTACATCAAGACTTGGTTTATTCTAGAATAATCACAAAAGCGTTGTATTTTTAAAATCACGTATCCAATATGGATATTACCTTATTTCTTTTCTTTTAAACAGAACTCGCAAAATCATTTCTAAAATTTAATAAACCCTTCGCATTTTTTACTTTAAGTAGTAAATCTTTTTTGGTAAAGAAAGAAATGTAGCTATGTTGTTGTGGCGGATTCTTGTATCAATAAATTTTCTTTAGATACTTGTTAAATGAAACCGCTTCAGTAATGGTTCCAAACCCAATATATATATATATATATATATATATATATATATATATATATATATATATATATATATATATATATATATATATATATATATATATATATATATATATATATATATATATATATATATATATATATATATATATATATATATACTTGCTCAAAGCGTGTGAAGATTTTCCATTTAAAGAGCACGTAAACTTTGACCTTTTTTTTAATTTCTATAGCTCAGCAGCATTTTATGTTTTCGTCTCACCCAAAGACGACCTTTTTTGAGAATTGAATGCTTTACAAAAATGTCCCAAAGGCAAAGTACCCAACTCACACCGGCATAGAGGGTCACTAAACCAATTTTTCATAAAATTCTTGTTTTCCTGCCATTTCTCATAAATGAAAAAGCCTTCCCACAAAAGATAAATGGCAAAGTTGTGGTTAGTATCAAATTTCGTACAAAAAAGTTTCTAATAATATGCTAAGACCAAAAGTTTCAGATATTCCCCAAAATTTAAATAATATAATTTGTGAATTTAAATAGAAAAAATGGTTAAAGGCCAAATTTTGAGAACTGTTGCTTTTAAACGTTTTAAATTTTAAGTCTTTTTTGAAGAATAAATTTCAACAACTTTGTCGTCATCTTTTTGTGTAGTTGTCATATGAAAATGACAAAAAAAACGAAAATGTTTTTAAAAAATTAGGTTTGGTGTTGCCGGTGGGTTTTTTGAGCATTTAATTCTTAAAATCCCGTTTTTGGGTAAGACGTACATAAAATGCTGGGTATATAAAAAAAGGATAAAAGGGTAAGTGCTTTAAATGGAAAATCTTCACATGCTGGGGAGTACTTAACATTAATTTTAAGGGTGAAATTTTCAGGAAATTTTTTTACGTTATTTTGAACAAAATTTTACGGGAAGAAATAAAAATATTATATATATATATATATATATATATATATATATATATATATATATATATATATATATATATATATATATATATATATTTTTTTATATATATATATATATATATATATATATATATATATATATATATATATATATATATATATATATATATATATATATACAGGGTGTCATTGAAATGGTGAAAAAAAATTCGGGGTGATAGTACTCCTAAAATAGAAAAAAAGTTCCTATAAGAAAGGGCGGAAAATGCATATTAAGGAGTTGGGGGGCACTGAAAGGTTAAAATTTTAAAAAAAACGGTTTTTGAAATTATAGGTTAAAAACGAGATAAGATTTCGAAAAATCCTTTTAAAAAATTTTTGACTCTAAATCAAATGGTGATATGAAAATTATTGGAAAATGAAGGGTAGTTTTTGCAAGGGAAAGGGGTTGTTTCGTGAATACTTTCGGGATATTTTTTTCGCAACGGGGTTCATTTTTTGAAACTACATATTTTTCCTACCAAGGTACTCTTGTTGCACATCGCCAAAACGATGGTTTTCAAATAAAGGGCAGTTTGCTCGATGGGTTGTTTTAAATTAAAATCAACATAAACTTATGAATGTTATGGCGTTTCAAAGTAACCAAATAATTAATTGAAAAATTAAAATTTCATTATTTTTAAAACATTTTTTGTTTTAAAAAAACAAAATAAACTGATACCATTCTAATAAATTTGCATCCCCTTAAATAATTCATAGTAAATGTTCAAAGTGACCACCATTTTTTCAATGCAGACATGCTCTTCTTCTCCACGATCTGCGTACCCTGTGGAATATCCCAGGGTTGTACGAATTGATTGAAGTCAATAATGTTGCCGTAGTTGCTCTTCAGTATTAATCGCCCCTGGTAAACCAGAGTTTTCAAGTGGCCCCAGAAGTAGAAATCTAGGGGTTTAAAAGATCTGACCCTGCTGGCCAAGCTGTGGACCAAAAAATCCATCAACGCCTCTCAAACTTGGTTCAAATGATTCCTCCCGCTAGCGGAAAAAGAGCTGGTGCACCATAGCAAAACCCTGATCTGCCTCGGGTATGGGAACTTCGTCCAAAGTGCTGGTAGATCATGTAAAAGAAAATAAGGTAACTTTGACCATTTAGCCTAAAATGTTTATTAAATATAACAAAGTGATTTTGAATGTTTAACCTCCTCAGGGGTAGAAAAATGGTTAATAAAATCTATCGCCAAAATTCCCGTCAAACGAAAATGAGAATCGAATTTGGTATCGACTTTTACACAGCATGAAGATTTTCATCAGGCAGTGATGTGTATTATGGTATGAAAATTCCATTTCTTGTAAACCAGCTTCATCCGTGCCCTAAAACATTTGCAAAAAGGGTTCTTGTGCGAGTTTTCTTAATAACCAACGACAGAAGATAACTCAGGGGGATGGGGGCGGAGCAAAGAGCTTGTACCCTTTGGATGCGATATGAATACAGGGTTAAAAAAGAACCGTCATCCACCCCCGATGGCGACCCGTTTTCCCGCGCATTTCAACCGATATCCCCCCATCTTCCTCTACATGGTTTCTAAATGCGCCCCCAACATCAGTTGGACGTACCGTCAAATTACGGCCACGGTCTTGGTTTCTAGGTTCAAATGAACTGATCTCTTAAACGCTTATGAATTCTCGCAAATATCCGGTGAGAAGGTGCCCTGCGTTTTTGGGTATTTTTGGGCACAGCGTTTAGCTAAAACTTTCCATTCTCTTCCATAAAAAAAAATGCATATCTGCCCAAATTTACTCGGGGTATTCCATAATTTGTCAAATTTTACGTTTACACACTTCAACAACAAGAACGACAAAATACTTTTTGAACCAAAATGTTTTTTTTTTCTTTTTTTAAAAAATAAATAAAGTGATAACCGCATATCTTCAATGAATCAAATAAATGGCCCTTAAATAGAATTTTAGTATTTGGTTTTTCGTTTTTTAAAGCAATAAAAACCCACAGGCAAATGGCTTTAATTTTCCAAACCATGCTCTGGGCGATTTCAACAAAATACCTTTTTTGGGAGGGAAAAAAAATTAATTTTCAAAAAAAGAACCATTGCGGAAAAAAAAATCCTGAAAAGCTATTCACGAAACAACCCTCCCTTTAAAAACTACCTTTCCGATCCAAATAATTTTTCAGTATCACCATTTGATTTAGAGTCAAAAATGGCGATTTTCGAAATCTTATCTCTTTTTAAACCCCATAATTTCAAAAAAAACCCTTTTAAATTACCCTTTCAATTCCCTAACTCTAAATGCATTTTCCGCCCCCATACTTATAGGAACTTTTTTACTATTTTTAGAATTTCTATCCTTTAATTTTTTACCATTTTAATGACACCCTGTTTTATATATATATATATATATATATATATATATATATATATATATATATATATATATATATATATATATATATATATATATATATATATATATATATATATATATATATATATATATATATATATATATATATATATATATACAGTCCCAAAGGGCCTGCATGCTGGGGTTTGGAAAACTGAAGATACGAAGTCGGTTATATTATGAAAGTTGCGCATTTGGTCCTAAAACCTTCTTAGATTTTAAATTTCCCGACTTCGGAGATATGGAAAAAACCGAAATTTCCGATTTCGTTTTTATTTTCTGACGTTATTTAAAGAGTTTTGGGAAAAACAAAGGACACTTTTCATGGCCATTTTTTAAGCTCTAAAAACAGCGTTGAGAGATTTTTCTACAACGTTTCGTTTCTTAAACCATATTAACTTTATTTTTTAAATACGGCCTTAATTTTTTTATTGCATTTTTGGCAGTTATAATTCCAATTACAATAATGTACAACACTTAATATTTTTCTTTTAAAAAAACATTTTTTCCCATAAGAGGCAATAGTTAGCCAAGGAACGCACATCTTTTTCTTAAAAGGGCGTTCATTTTTTAATAAATTTTAAAGTTCCCATTTTTGTAATTGGATAATAGGGGTTCAAAAAATTAAATAAAACCCGGTCGTTTAAAAAAAATAAAGTTGATGATGGTTTAACGAAAACGAAACGTCGTACGAAAATCTCTCAACGCTGTTTTGTAAAACTTAAGAAGTGGCCATGAGAAGGTGTTTTTTTGTTTTTCCATATCTCTTTAAATAACGTTAGAAAAATTAAAACGAAATTAGCAAATTTCGGTTTTTATATTTTAAAATAATTATTAAAATTTTCTAATAATTTTGTTTAGATAAATAATTTTATAATTTAAATTATATTTTATTAATATATAATATATATAATTTTTAAAAAATTAATAAAAAATAATTTTATTAAAAAAAAATAAATTAAATATTTTAATAAAAAAAAATTTAAAATTTTTATTTAAATAATTTAAAGGGAAACAAGTTTTAAAAAAAATTTTAAAAATTTCCTGGTTTTGAAAAATTTAAAAAAGTAAAAAAAAAAAAAAACAAAAATTTTTCGTTTTTTGAAAAATTGGGGTCGTTTTTTTTGAACTTTTTCCTTTATCGACTTTTTATAATTTTAAATTTTAAAATTAATAAATATTATTTTATTAACATTTTTTTTTTTTATATTAAAATATAAATATAAAAATTAAAAAATAAAATTTTTTTAATTAATTTATAAATATAATATTTTTTAATTTTTATATATAATAATATATATATATATATATATATATATATATATATATATATTATATATATATATATATTATAAAGGAGTTTTTCTATTTTCAAACCAAAGTTGGCTATTTTTAATGTCTCTTTAATTTGGTCAGTCTAAAAACAGCTTCAAAAATTTCCCCGCGCACAACGAATAACTTTTTTTTTCAATATACAATTTTGGCAAGCCAATCTTTTATTGAAATTCCTCCAAAGTTTTATTCTACTCATCGTTCCCTAAAAAATGCAAAAGTCGAACTTTCAATACTCTTCGTGTTTAATAAGGAGACACGAAATCATTCAATTTTTATTTATGAGGGGCTTAGTAACCGCCTGACAGCATAATTACAAAAGAAACATCACAGTGGCGTACAGCGCCTATAAAAAACGTATCATCGTGACTTTAAAAAATCGTTCACGTTCACATTCAGCTTTAAACGAGCTATAAATAAGTAACAAGGCTGTCTTGATTATTTCAAGCTTACTACTGAAATGCATTGTTACTATGTATATCTTATTTTATTTTAAAATTTCCCGAAATATAAACATTGGGTAAATAAAAATATAAGTATGTTGTTATCGTTTAGTTTTGCTTTCGTTATTTTAGTATTTAACAAAATTTTTGGTTTATTTTTTTTCTTTTAATCTAAGCCAACTATGAGGCCGGATTTTAATTACTGTTTTTTTAATAATAGTGTACTTAACTATTATTTACTTAATAAGTGGCGTTTAAATGTTGGTTTAAGAATATGGACATTTGGTGTTGCTTGGAAGAATTTTAAATACCCTAATACCCTAATGAAAATTTAATCGAAAAAAAATGGTTTGTCATTTAAAAATCTGACTGTGTGTGCAGTCATTAAAATTTAAAAAAATGTACAAAGACACCAGGTCACCTTTTTTATTGGTTCATTTTTAAAAGCGTCTTAATTTCTTTGGTACGTTTTAATAAAAAAAAACTTTGTATTAATTTTTAGCAACACCAGAGGTAAATTAATTCATATAAACAATTTGCGATTTGACAATAGAAAAAGTTAGCAATAAATACCTGTAATGCCCTACACAAAAGAGTAGCATTTATCATTACTTTTAATACTTGTTGGTAAAAGTTAAACCTATATATAGAAGACAAATAAGACACGTTTTAAAACGAACTTAATTAATTAGGAAGTCCCATTAATAAAATATTAATTTTATATCGTATTTTTTTTCTTTCATTTCAACTCGTTTTTAATGTATTCTTTTAGATTCTATGAGAAACAAGATGGATTTTTTTTATATGAAGCAAGACACAAATATGTGTACTATTAAATAGGACAAAAAACCATAAAAATATATTATGTATAGTCTGTCTCAAAGTATATCGTTATGGCTTTTGACGGACCATAACCCAATAAACCTTTAACGACTTTATTACCTATTTTTATTGGGTAAACCCATTTGTTCATACGGGCAGGGGTGGGCCAGGTATTTCTTGAGTATTAACCATTAGGCATATACATATTTTGGCTTATATTTTAGTGGCAGTGTTGAATAACCGTTTTTACTGTGCCTTTCGAAAAAGTTGTTTTACGAGAATATAACTATGTCGCGTCGAAATTATTTGTCATTAGATGCAAAACAGGTTGTGAAAAATGTGTATAAAACTTTAATCAGTAGAGGTCTAATTAAACAAGAAGCTTTAAAAGAAACCTGTCTACTTACAAAAACTCCAATATCATCGATAAGGGATATTATTATTAGTGAAGAATTGAACAAAAGAAAAAAAACGTAGTGATTTTCAATCTCACCGTATAGACAATAGTGATCAGGATCTAACAAGAAGGAAAATATATTGTCTTTATGAAAGCGGAGTTACTCCTACCTTGGATAAACAGAAAAAGAAGCTAGACGAAGACGAAACCAATATAAATATTAGCTGTGCCACCCTCCATAGAGTTGTTTGTAAAATGGGATTTAAAAACCGCAAAATAGACAAAAGACAAGGAGTAATGGAGTCGCACAGGTTACGCACTTGGAGATTTAATTACCTTCAAGAAATTAAAAGATATAGGTTAGAAAACAAATCCATAATTTACCTTGATGAAATATGGTTCGATACACACGACACAGTATCCAAAGGATGGGTTGATTCCAGTCAAAACTGTCAGACGAAAGTACCTTCAAATAAAGGAAAACGCATTACCATAATACACGCTGGTTCAGAAGACGGATTTGTCCCAAACTGCTTGCTGTTGTCTGCAAAGAATATTAAGGATTTTAGCTTGTATTATGAGGATACAAGTGCAGAACTTTTTGAAAACTGGTTTCAAAATTATTTTTAAAAAATATTCCAAACAACAGTGTTATTGTCATGGATAACGCAAGCTACCACAGCCGTCTGCTACACAAAGCACCAGCTTCATCAAGTTCAAAAACTGAAATCCAGGAATATTTGTTAGAAAATGATATTTATTTTGAATTTAGTTACAAGAAAACGCAACATTTGGAAGTCCTAAATTCATATACAATTAAAAAACAATATGTATGTGATAATTTGGCTGAACAGGCTGGGCATACTGTCTTACGGCTTCCTCCGTATCAGTGTATGTTTAACCCCATAGAGCATTTGTGGAACCAAGTAAAATCAAAGATCAGAGCAGAAATGTTACACCTACTTTAAGTCCCAGTGTTATAAATTTGATAAAAAATGTAATTACTAACATACCAGTTGAGAGCTGGAAAAATTCAATACAGCACATTATATAAATTGAGGACTCTTACATTTCTATTCAAAACAACATAAATCCTATTGTAATTAATCTCAATGATGACTCTGATAGTGAAACAGAATTAGATTTAGATATTTAGATTAAAAATGTAATTTTGTATAGATAATGCAGTTATAAATTTATTAAAACTTTGCATATATTTAATTTCTTAATGTAATTTTAAGATTATACTTTCCTAAATAAACAATAAATTATAAATCTTTATATTATTAAAGTCCGTCCCTAATGTTCTGTCCTTTAATACCTACCGATCCGCAGTTTTATTGCTGTCGGCAGGTATAATCCATAAATGAAGGCAAGAGCTAACACGGTATACTTTGAGACAGACTATACTTCTCGTACGTACGTAAGTTCTTTTATTGACGAGTCATAGAGCTTTAAGAAGAGAGGGGCATGTTTCTTCCATAGAGATGGTCATCATCAGCCTAAATACAGCAAATGTATAAAAGGCCAACTATTGCAAGAGAAGATGACAATTATCAATTTTATTTAAACATGAATCAAAAAAATAAAAATAGCTTAGAATATTGACTCCTGTAATTTGTCATCTTTTCTTGTAATAGTTGGCCTTTTGTCCAACTTTTCTTTAAGTTATGTTGCATCTAGGCTGATGATGACCATCTCTGTGGCAGAAATATGTGCCTCTCTTCCTAGAGGTCTATAACTCGTCAATAAACCAACTTATGTGGTAAAAGACAGTGTTTTATTTTATTCTATACAACACCACAGAACATGGACTACTTCCTTAACTGAATTGCATATATTGGTTACTATTAATTCCACATAATTTACCCTTTAAGGAACAGACTTTGCATAACAGTGGGGCTGCAGGTCACGATAATCTAAGAGGACACCTACACAAAATAGGCTCATATAATGAGGACCCAAGTTGCAGAATGTGCGACGAGGAGGAAGAAACAGCCTACCATATCCTGCGCGAATGTAAAGCGTTAAATCACAAAAGCCCGGCATTATTTGGGTAACCGAAAATGAGCCCACAGGAATATATCAACCAACCAGTCTCGGGGTTATACAGACTTGTAGAAGGAACGAGACTAATTAGAGGGTTGATATAAAAGATAATGGGAGATTAGTCACAGAAAGCCCAAGAGACTGCGCTGCCTTCCGTAGTAAATTAAGACGGCTTCCAGGCACTGTTTCAAAGGTTTTAAAATAGGTTTTTTCCATGCCATATTGTTTGTACCAAAATCCACAGGGAAAAAAGTTATGAGCTAAGGTCTGAAGAAATACATAAAAAAATTAAAAAAATCCGCGAGGGTGGCCAAATATAAAGAGTCATATCGATGGCTTACTATGAAAACTTCGTATGGCACAAAATATAAATTTTACAGAAAGCACAAAAAACTGCTTTGCTGCACTATTTCACCTAGAAATATTTTAAATCTTTTATCTGTTTTGGATTTAAACTAACATCCACGAAATGTTTTGAAGTGGAATAACACTCTGAGAACACTTAAAAAATGCAGCCAATCTTCCTTGGATAGACAAGGTCTTCACATTAAATCCACTAAATCTTGGGAGCAGCTGATATACGTGGTTCCCGTTGTTGTCTGTAGAGAGCAGCACTGCGCAGATGGAATTTTTGTAACAGCTGTTTAATATACGTAATTTTTTATCTAAAACCACTAAAATGTCAGCGATATTTCGGTTATTACAAATCCTAAATACTTTTACCAAAAACCGTTTTAAAGAACATAATAACAGCTTCTTTATTGTAGTTTACGTGGAAAAAAGTTATGGATGAAACATTTAAAAATATATATTTTTTTTAAATATATGTCTAATACAACTTTTTTTTTGCTTAATCATGTAACATTTTTATAGAATATTTTATTTTGAATAAACTTTCTGTTAACGTTTTAGTACAAAAAGTGCAAAGAATTTGAGTTAAAAATTAAAAAACTGAAAAGTAGACAAATTCATTCCTATCTCAAAAATACACCCCTTAAAATGGTAGCATTCCGCGGTTTTTCCATATTTTAGGACGAACGTATAAAACTTTTTTAACGTTGTAGTTTGTTTTACCTCTTCTCTTTTTAGAAATAGTCAAGAGCCTAACACAACAATCAAAATAATTAAACTCTACAGAGTTTGAAAGATTCAAAACATAATTAACAATATGCTGTACCCATTTAAAAAAAGTTTGTTGTAATAACTTTAAAATAATTTGTATACTAATTTAGGGTCGTTTAATAACTTAGAGACCTGTCTAAAGGCTCAAAATTTACATTACAATCATGGCGGGTCGTCGTTTTAATGAAAATTGGGAAATATTTATAGCTCTATAAAGGGTCATAATATAAAGCTAAATATTAATAAAGACGTATCAATAAACTGTTTACTGAGTTCCACTTTGATTATAGGACAAAATATTTATAATATTAAAAAAATCCTCTAATTTAATTCATCCATTTAATTATAGCTATTACAATTATTACGATATCTTGCATTGTGGTAGTAGATTAATTAAAGTGATTTTCCTAATAATCAGGTTTTACACCTTTAAGTTTGAAAGACGAAATTATGTTTAGCACTTATTCTTGCAAATTATACTTTTAATAAGTAAAATGGTTTATATTTTATGCAAATTTTTTATTTTTAAAATCCTAGAAGGCTGCTTTCGGAATTCCAACCATCATCGGTGCTATTCGTCAGAACAGAAAATTCAGCGAAGGATCTTACATAGGTTAAAATCAAATATTAAAGAAATACCACATATTGCACTCTAAAAACTTAAAAAAGTTTTAAAAAATTATAATACGAATCACATTTTTGAATATGTTTTCTTAAAATTAATAATTTTAAGAAAACCAGACTCTCTACGGCAGCATTTTCCTGAATGATGATTCTAGAGGGTTTGGTTTTTTCGAAATTTTTAATTTTATCCTCTTGTATTTTAAATTGTGATACATTTTATATTTTTCACCTTTTTAAGTGTTTAGCAAGCACTATATAATAAATTAAAGAAATATTTTATTTTAACTTATACAGGGTGTCCGGAAACAACATCAGGAACTTAAGGTAGTGATTCTACATTAAATAAAATTCTAGTAAGTTATGTGAAAATGTCGAAATCTCCACCATTACCAAGATACAGGGATGTAAAATATCATTTCTTGTTTAATTTTTTTTATTATACTTACCGGAAAATACTACATTTTCAACTGTGTATAAAATACAGTAAATATGACATTTTCAGAACAGCGCACGGAATTTTTTGATCCCCCTTTCCTGCGCTAAAAATCCCTCTATGGAAACTGTTCATAACAACGATTTATTTATTACTAACATATTTTATTTTCTGTCAAATGGTTAACCATTTTTAAAAATTGAATTCAGATTTAAAAAAAAATCCGGATATGCCCGATATTATATTACAACAAGCGGCGAAGTGAGTGCAGATTTATTACCAGTGAAATCAGGTTGAGATATGAACATGAATATCACATTTTTACCGAATGGCGGACTCAAAAAAGAATCAAAATTGTGAGTGACGATATTTTCTTGGTTTTTTTTCAAAAAAAGCCAAATCTATGAAGTCATCCTTATGGAGTCGATTCTCCATGTTAAGGGTTGTTTTTAAAGAAAATACTCACAACCAAAATCCAATAACTATCGCTTTTGAAAAGACAAGCTGTCGGATATGTACCAAAGAAATCCAAGGTTCTTACATCAGAACAAGTAAACAAATTTTTATGTGAAGCTTTAGATGGACAATATCTACTAGCAAAAGTAATTTTAGTGCTTTGCATCTTCGGCGCATGCCGCAGAGATGATTTAATACATTTGAGTTTAGACGATGTGGAATTTTCCTTGTCGTGTTCTTACGAGATGGAAAAACTCACAGGTCAAAAAGTTTTACCATTACCAATGAAAATTGCAAATTCAATCCCTGTACACTTTACCGTAAATACGCAGATCTCCGCCCTAAAAATATGAAGAGTAGAAGATTATTTGTTGCATACCGAAACCAAAGATGTTACGCTCAACATGTTGGATGCCATACTATCAGTGGTATTCCAAAACTTATTGCAAAATACTTAAAACTAAAACATCACGAAGAATATACCGGACATGGGCTAAGGCGTTCTTCGGCTACCATGTTGGTAGAAAGCGGCGGTGATTTGCTCACTTTGAAAAGACACGGAGGATGACTTTTTTCCAATGTAGCAGAAGAATATATATAGGAGTCCATACAAAGAAAAATTGAAGTATCCCAAAAGTTGTTTAGGCCTTGTAACTTGGAAACTGCAAAATCTGTAACAGTCAATCAAGAGAACCAAAACATACACGAACACTTCGCTTCGACATCTTTAGTTCAACAAAAGAAATACAAAGGGATTGAGCTTCAACAATAAACGAATTGTACAATAATATAACCATTAATCATAACGGTTCCGTCCAAAATTAAATTTCTTCGATTTAATTGCTTGTATTTTTTTTTGTTAATTTGTTTTACTGTTTTAAAAATAAAAATAAATAATCGCAATTTTCTTAAATCATTTTTTGCGATGTTTTTTGTTTATGTTGTTTTTAGTTACCTAAGTATAATAAAAAATATCGTTCATTACACGTCCAGAAATGGATTTTTCCGTTCTTGCATGACTTGAGAATTTGTTAGGCGCGCACAGAAAAATCGTCATTTCCGTACTGGTAATGAAATATACTATTTGGCATATTTATTTTATTCTTTAACCGATCAAGTTGATATTTGGTATAACAAAAAACCCTTGATAATGTTAATTTTAAGCAAGGCGACTTGATTGCGGGTAAAGTTAAATTACGTATGTAACTGATTTCAAACGCATAAAAACTTTGAAGTCAATTTTCTGGCTGAACGGTAAGGATTTTTGACATTAATCAGGAAAACATTATTTTTTAAGTTTATAATTACTTCTAACATATTATACTTGGTTGAAGTTATCTGTTGAAATCTAAAAGGAAGTTAATGTTATGTTTTAGGTATTGTGCCCTCTAGCGGAATAAATAATAACCAATTTGTTCTTAGAATTGTAAAGTCAACCAAACTTGTTTCTTGTACCAAATATCAACTGAATCAGTTAAAGAATAAGATAAATAAATAAATGATATTTTACATCCCTGTTTCTTGGTAATGGTGAAGATTTCGAAATTTTCTCACATAACTAAGTAGCATTTTTTTTCAATGTAGAATCACTACCTTAAGTTTTCTGATGTTGTTTGCGGATACCCTGTATAGTCGCTGGTTTTTCTGTTATTAGGAATAACACCGATGATGGTTGGAATACCGAAAGCGCTCTAATAAGATTTTAAGAATATTTATTTTGCACGAAATATAAAGCTTTTATCTTATTACATTTCTGCGTGAACACAGCTGTAACCACTTTTTAATTATACTTTTAATTTTCCTAATATTTTTTTTTCAACAGTTGATTTTGTTATTCATAAAATAACATGTTATTTAAGGACAAGCAGGTCACGTTTTATATAGAACACAAAAAGTTGGTTAAATTTAAGTGCAAAAGCTGCAGCATAATGTTGTTCTACTGACATAGCATTTGATTTCTGTGAAGAACTTTGTATGTTGTTTACTTCCTCTACATATTGATACAATGTGTTGTAGAAAAAACACTAAGTCCCTAAAAGAGAACACACTACTTGATGGTCATCTAGAAGTGATGCCTCTAAAGCACTATTGAAAGGTTGCAATCAAATTTAAGAAACTTTATCTACAATTTCAGAAGACAGCAAGCAACAATTTAAAACTCGCAATATTTTGGAATAAAATATTAGAGGAAATAAAGAGCACAAATAATATCCTTTAAGATACAAATATTAACCTTAATTCATTAGTAGCAGCATTTAAATCACTTAAAGAATTTATTAAATCAAAACGTGAATAATTCAAAATATACGGGTGAAGGGCATGCACTTAGACGCAACCTAGAATATTCTACTCATAGGGAACGACAACGGAATATTCGACTTACACCACTGGATTACGGAAAAGATCTAGAGGCTAAATTAACGCCACACAAGAAAACTCACTCACTCAAAATTTTAATTTTAATATGAGTCAATTTATTTCTTCTTTAAATCATGAACTTTCTGCTAATGAATGTATTCATTTAAATTATGAACTTCTACATCAAATGGAAAATCCCAATGAAATTGAAGCTCACTCACTAAAACTTTTTAGAATCTACCACAATGATTTAAATGAGAACCTAGATTCGTTTAAGTTTTTTATTACATTTAAAAAGAAATCGGCCTATTAAATATAAGCAAAGAACTTCAAATAAACAGGTTACTAAAAGAAAAGAATGTGGATAATGCGTTTCCAAACGTTGAGGTGACACTTCGTTTATATTTAGGTTTATGCTTACTAATTGCAGTGGGGAAAGATCGTTCCTTTTTTTAAGATTAACGAGCTTATCCACAATCAACCCTTTTTACAGTTTTACTATCAATAGTACTTTTCACTCTAATATTCATTTCTTGAACTGACCCCAAGCCCGAATAAAAAAACAATCAAAGGGTCATGCGTATCACTTTTTTCGCAATCCTTGATATTTTGAATTTTTAGTTCCATTTAAAGAAAATTCATTCGCTTTATGACATTACTACAAATAAAATAATAATTTTATTACCGAGTATTTTTTTAATTACTAGCTTAGGGCTTATTAACACACCCTTGTATGTAAAGGAGGGTTTTTATATCATTTTATGTTCTAACTTTTTATATTTTTCTATTTTACGGAGGTATAATCCCCGCCAAATGGTGGAATACGCAAGAAATTTTCACCGTTACTAAAAGCCCACACAGTACACAGATTTTATGATTCACCTCCTCGGGAGAGGGATTGAGAAAATTGTTACTGTTTTTTCGTGACCTTAATCCCTATTGCCTGTCTGAGCCTAAAATCTTTTTTAGTGCTTTCTTGAGGTGGCTTATTCGTAAATAAATTATACCAAAAATGCCCAAATAAAAAAGTATGACGTCTCTGAAAATATAAAAAAAAACAAATTGTAATAATGGCTTAGCTGTTTTAATTTTTTTATTAGCCGTAGGCATCATTTTTAATTATTTGTAGTAAAATTATTATAACCTAAAGCATATTGTCCAATTTGTTATATCTAAATATATTTTGACGATAAAAGATAAACGGAAATTGTCACTTTTCGGCAATGTTTATTTGCTTTTAGTTAGTCCAGTCAATGACCAGTTTCCTTCCGGATTTTTCCAAACAGCACCGATTTGCATAAACTTGGATTAAGATTCTGCTTAGCCTCTAATTCAAAGTTGTCATTGTGCCGAGAGGTGCAACTCTTCTCGGGGGTGGAAAGTTTTTTTATCAAAAATAAGTTCCGAAATGGATAGATTGACTAAATCTAAACAACTTTTGTTTTATAAAGTTTTTTCCGAAGGCATTACTTTTCAAGTAATTCGCAATTAAAACTGTCAATTTTTCAACCAAAAAAACTACGCATTCAGACGGTTTTTTGCAAATAACTCGAAAAGTAAGCATTGTATAAAAAAATCATTCCTACCAAAAATGAGGCTTATAAAAAAACAACAAGAATAGTTGATATGATGTCCATAGACCCAAAACAAACGGAATTAAAGCCTTTTAAAGGTTGGTTCATATTCGTCAAATGCCAAAATTGAAGAATTTGAAAAAATCTTCATGTTTGTTTTTTTATAAAAGTCTCTAGCACTAAAATAAAGTTGATCTCTATTTTTTTTTCTGGTGAAAAAATGTGAAAATCACCCCCTAAATACCACCATAATTAAAATTAATCTTTGTCACTTTACAATTTACTTTATTTATGTATTTGTAATATGCTTAGGAAGTTTTATCGGTTTAAAGTGCATATTTTTAAAAAAATTGAGCTTAAAGTGAGAGAGACATTTTTGTAGTTTTGAAAAAAATAGCCTTCTCTCAAAACGGCTTAAAACCCTTAATGATACGTAAAATTTTGTGAAATACAAAATTGTAGGTTTATCTTTACCAAAAATTGTTGTTTTTGTTTTACTGTAGGATAAACATTGAGTGAGATATAGCTGTTTAAAAATTTAATATGTTCGTAAATAGTCACGTTTTTAACCCTTTTTAACCCTAACCCTTTTAAAACTAAGGCTTGAAAAAATTATTAATGGGGCGACCTTATAGCTCTTAAAAAAATCTACAAAATGTTTTTTTGTAGGACTTGATAGTTTAAAAATTAAGCAAGTTATGATCAAAAAAGCAACTACAAATTTTGGTAGAAATCAGAACTCGTATATTGGAGTGTTGACGAATACACATTATAAGTATATTTTAGGTACCACTTATTAAATACATATATATATATATATATATATATATATATATATATATATATATATATATATATATATATATATATATATATATATATATATATATATATACAGTGTCTCCAAATTGGTGGGGAATGTATCGGGATCTTGGAAACCACGATAGATAGAAAATCGGTTAAATGGGGAAAGTTTTGAACAATTATGTTAGCAAGCTAATCCCGTTCACTACATGGTTTTAACTACTCAGGTTTTTGATAAATTTTGAAAAAACCTGAAACATGCATTTTCGAAAATCGGCCATATTTTTTTTATAAGTGAAAATTTTTCAAATCTAAAAAAACTTCTTTAAAGCAACTTTTTATGTAGAATCTGACCGAGTAGTTAATTTTTATTTTCTACGTTTCGGGTTTTTAGAATCATCAACTTTATTTTTCATATGGACGCCATATTGGATTTTTACGCAGCCAAATAGTGATTTTTATTCTGATTTTAACAATGTATAACATGTTATAATTTAAGAGTTTATAACCTCATTTATTTCAAAAAAACAAATATTTTCTCAGTTGGCCTTGATCCCGGCGAACGTAATTTTTTTGGTAAACAATAAAATATTAGTAATTGGCAAAATAGATAAGCTAAACAGATATATTACAGAAATGGGTTTCGCGAACATAGCTATAACGTTAATACTGTGTAACCACAAAATGTAATGGCGCCCAGATGAAAAAGTAAAGTTGATGAATCATCAACCAATAGGAGCGCCCTATTGGATTTTTCGCAGCCAAATAGTGCTTTTATTCTTATTTCAACAATGTATAACATGTTATAGTTTAGGACTTTATAACCTTATCCACTTTAAAAAAACAAATATTTTCTCAGTTGGCCCTGATTCCGGCAGAATGTCATCTAGCGACATTATCAAGTTAGCACGGTAGAAGTTATTAATTTTTTTAACTTTTGTAAAATGGTTAATTATTTAAAGAAAAACTTAATATTTTGCAACGGTATTTCAAAGCAATAGAAATGTTAATATAGCTACGCAAACGTATTTCGACAATTTTCCTGAAAGGCAGCATCCTAAACTAACATACTTTCGAAAACTGGTTACAAATTTGCTTAAATTCGAAAGTTTTAAAAAACCACGACCTAAGAAGTACGTTGAAGAAAATCGACAACGAGATGCTTCAGTTAACCAACATTTTAAAGAAAATCCAACATCTTCAGCCAGTTATAAATGAGGTTATAAACTCTTAATTTATGACATGTTATACATTGTTATAATCAGAATAAAAATCACCATTGGCCGGGTAAAAATCCAATATGGCGTCCACATAAAAAAATAAAGTTCATGATTATTCTAAAACCTAAACGTAGATAATAAAAATTGACTACTCGGTCATATTCTACAAAAAGTTGCTTTAAAAGAGTTTTACAGATTTGAAAAATTTTCACTTATAAAAAATATGGCCGATTTTCGAAATGCATGTTTCAGGTTTTTCAAAATTTCTCAAAAACATGAATAGATAAAACCATGTAGTTAACGGGATTAGCTTACTAGCATAATTGTCCAAAACTTTCCCCATTTAACCGATTTTCTATCTATCTTGGTTATATATATATATATATATATATATATATATATATATATATATATATATATATATATATATATATATATATATATATATATATATATATATATATATATATATATATATATATATATATATATATATATATATATATATATATATATATATATATATATATATATATATATATATATATATGTTATTTTTAACGCTGTGGATCCGCTAGAAAAATTTTTTGGATTCGGTTACAGGTCGAAAAGTGGTTCAAAAATTGTTTAAACAATAAAAACAAAAACCAACAAAGACACCTTACTTTAATATCACTATATGATAAAATAAATGTCAAATAGTTGGATGATCTTTTTTAACATTTTTTAAAGATTTCTGAAATAGGGGTGGTTTTTAGTGGTGGGAATTTGTTTATCATAATTTATTCTTTAAGATGTCAATTAATAAAAGCTGCACATTTTTACACGAAATACTCTGAAGTAGGGGTAATATCGTATATTTGGAGGGTACTAAAAGTTTGCAATCTGAGTAAACTCGAGTTTCTGAGGTCATTATTGTCTTAAAATAAAAAAAATTGAACCATAAGATAAGTAGTCTAGTCGAGAAGTGTGTTTTCTGCGAAAAAAGTTAGTAGGCTTCGATAAATATGAGCGATTGCTCATTCGACGCAGAATGCATATCTGAGAAAGGCGTTTTGTGGATTTTCTCCGCCAATAAAAATTGCAATTGCTAATAACTAAAAACGAAAAAAAAAAAAAGATTCTTGAAAAGGAGGAAATTTTTGATGAAAAAGTCGCAAGTTCCGGAGTTCTATCTCCATTATTTATAATTTTAATGGGCCTCCGCGCGACCTTATTGGTTGCCCGCTCGGCGTCAAATCCGAGTACGTCAGACTAAATAATTTTTTTTAAGTATTAAATAGTAATCAAAAATTTTTATAAAATTATGGTGTATTCAGGACACTTCGAAGAATTTATTGCCGTTAAAAATTTAACTTAAAGTTAATTTTTTAACAAGTTAGACAATTGTTAATTAACAAAATTGTTTAGAACTTTTGTCTTCATTGTACAAAAAAAATGTTTAAATAATTGTCGTATAAATTATTCCCGTCGTTGAGCTCTTCTTATATACATACCTAACAAGATCACGCCATAAAAGTTTAAAAAATTTAATGCTTTGTTTATAATATTTTTTAATTTTGAAAACATTCCTCTGATTTTTAATTTTTTGTGAAAGTTATAAAATTATTATAAACATAGGATTAAAATTTTTTAAACTTTAATGGCGTTATTTTGTTATGTGTAAATATAAGAAGGGCTTTACAAAGCGAAAAATTTATACAATTATTAAAGCAGTTTATTTAATGTACAATGAGGACGTAAGTTCGAAACAATTATTTTAATTAACAACTGTCTAACTGGTCGAAAAACTAACTTTAAGTTTAATTTTTAACGAAAATAAATTCTTTGAAGTGTTCTGAATACACTATATTTTTATAAAAAATTTTAAACAATTTTTAATACCCTAAATAAAACTATTTACTGTGACGTACTCGGTTTTGACGCCGAGCGCGCAACCAAAAAAATCGCGCGGTGGCCCATTTTTGGGGTTAATTATTTTGGGGAATGGAGATGGGAACTCGGGATAAGACTTTTCCCGGGAAAATTTTCCCTTTTCTTTAAGGTTTTTTTCAATTTCCGCTATCTCTTATGGTTTTTGAGTTATCATCAAAAATCAAAATGATTTTTTATTTTTTTTTCTTTTTTCTTAATAACAATTGCAATTTTTATTGGTAAAAAAAATCCTTAAAACGCCTTTCGCTCGTATTTTTCGAAGCCTTCTAACTATTTTTCGCGGGAAACACACTTCTCGACTAGACTAGAGCAATGTTCGTACTTTATATTCAGTTCAAAGGTTACCTACGAAGCAAGTTTAATTTCATTAAAATAAAGTTTGAAAACTTTGAAATGTATAATATTATTGAATGTTACATTGAAAGCGGGGAAAAAGTGCAAATGTTTTACAGATGTATTTTACTAGATATCCAGGTAGAAAGCAATCAAGCATTAATACTTTTAAAAGACTAGTTGAAAACCTAGTTGCCTTTAGTTGTTAAAAGAATAAAAATAAATAAATAACATAATAATAATCAATATTAAAAAATAATAAAAAATAGTTTTTTACCAACGTGTTAAAAATTCAATTTTAAACAGTATCTAGAGGCCTTAAAAATGTTACTTTAAAGCACAAGTGCCTTAAAGTAACATGTCAAATTTTAAAAGGTAACGTCAGTGTTTATTTATTTACTAATATTTATATTAATTGTACAATTCAAACAACTTGAAAAACAAATTCCTTCCACAGTTCTATAATTCTCCGTAATTGAGGTGGATTGAACAGAAAAAACCGCATTCTCATCAGCATCAACAACGGTTGTTAGAATTTATTAATAAATGCCAACTTCAATAATTTTTATATACGATGCTGTGTAAAACTATATCTTCCAATTTTTGAATAATTTAATTTTTAACCGCATTATTGCGTTTGTAGAAAAAAATATTGTATGATATTTGTGTTAAAAGTACGTTTTAAGGCACTCACTTTAGTTACATTCGTGACTTAAAATTCTACTTTTAACACTTATATCATAAATAACTATAATACAAGAAGTGCAACCTTTAAATAGTATATTTAGGTTCCTGATTTCTTTTTTCATAAAATGTGTTTTTTAACAAATAACTGTTTATTTAAAAGGAAAAGAACTTTGCGTTATATTTTCAAAACTGTTACTGATAAAAGAAAATAAGCACGCTATTGGATTCTTCGTAAAATTCTATATAAACTTGATTTTTTTCTTTCTTCTTCTATCTTTACTAAAAATCGTAGTACAAAGGTGTGCTAAAATCGTCAAAATTTGAAAAACACCCTGTTCCTCCGAGACGAATCAAGTTAGCCAGGATCTGCTTTTACCGTTGCAGTTGTTTCGAAAATCAAACTTAAAAATGTTCCATCACATTTGCTCTATTTTTTGTAGTTTTACCAATCCTGTGGAAATCCATTAAAAAGGTACCACCCTGTACATTAACTCTTCAATAAACAGCAGAAGTCAAAACTAGGCGCTAAATTTCATTCTCAATGGTAAAGCCCGCTTTTGAGCTTAAACGTCAACAAAACCTAAAGATCTGCAAAAACTTGAGGTGCGATTTTTTCTTTTGTGAGAAAAACTAAAAAAATCGGTCCCGGTGGTTCCAAGATTTAGTTCAGCATTTATTAAGAGGTACGTACCGCTCTATAGGCTTCCAAATGATCGGTCACTTCATACCTTTTCTATTGTCGTAGACTAAATGATGGTATTGTTCATTAGAATAATATGGTCAATGTAGGACCTAAAGGTTCTGTTTGGGGTATGTTGGGGTATGCACGTAATTATATTCCTATTACTAGGTAATATTTCCAGGTATATTTAATCCATTTTTTTCTAAGAAAATAAATTATCTACCTGGTCGACCTAACATGAGTTTTTAATTTAACATAAATTGATACAGATTAAACAAAATTTTATTAGTATTGCTATGTGCAACCTGGACGATATTTTATACATTTATTTTATTATTACAGTTAACTGTTCGCAGAAAAATAACAATACTTTTTTTATCGAAAGAAGTCAAAAATATAAATTTTAGTCAAGAGTAAAGAACCTTTATATTTAACAATATCGAAAATTGTTATTATAAAAAGTTGTTCGAAATTAAGATTCAACTTTAAATATGCAGTTGCATTAATTTATAATATTTTTATTTTATTTCTTAGAACATCTCTACTCGAACAACGAAAATTTAACAGTAATTATTGTACATGTAGTCTTGGATGCTCTGACAAGAAATATTCAAACATGGCATTCAAAACATCAGTTGTATTTAGCGAAATTTGGTAGAAAGCTTTATAAAATTCAGTAAGAATGCCAGCAAAAATTGTATTTTTTATTAGAAAGATGTAATTGCATATTTGAACATGGTTTTTAGTTTCGAACAACTTTTAATTATTTTGAAATATAAAGGTACTTTACTCTTGAGCAAAATTTATATTTTTTGACATACCTCGTATAAGATTAATAAAATTTTAAATATATATATATATATATATATATATATATATATATATATATATATATATATATATATATATATATATATATATATATATATATATAATGTAGGATAGCATATATAAAATGACAAAAAATTTTAGTTGAAATTTATTTGATAATGTGATTAAAAATAAAATTTAGCATACTTTTATTTTTTTAAATCAAGCATCTTATAAGCATTTTTAAATTTTATGGTAGGTAAATATATTTCTAGCAAGATTTAAAAAGTTTGAAAAGTTGTTTTAGAATGCAAAATTATGCCCGTACCAAATTTCAACCATAGGCCTACTTTGATTTTTACGTTTAAATTATTATTTACCTATTAAATATGAATAAAAAATTAATGGGTAAACAAAATGTAAAAAAATCCAAAGTATATGATTCGGTATTCGGGCATAATTTCATTCTAAACAACTTTCTTATAAAAATTTTAAACTGCCTAAACCCGCTTTACTTTAAAATGCTCGTATGAAACATTGCTTGATTTTAAAAATAAAGTATGCTAAATTTATTTTTAATCACAGGCGTGCCAAACGGTCAACAACAATTTTAGTCATTTGTTTAATGTCTCCCGGATTTAATATATATATATATATTATAATATATATATATATATATATATATATAAAATATATATATTATATAATTTTATTATATATATATATATATATATATATATATATATATATATATATATATATATATATATATATATATATATATATATATATATATATATATATATATATATATATATATATATATATAAATTCGTATCTCCAAAAATATTAATCTTATTGTGAAAAGTCATATGACCTTTTTCATTGTATTTTAATGTCCGGTTAGAAAATAAATTTTTTAAACAATTTCGGTTTAAACAATATGGCACCAGGTTGCACCATGGCAACATGCATTTATATCATTAATAGGGCAATTTAAAGAGGATCGTATGAAAAAAATTAAGGTGGAATAGTTTTTGGACCTCATGCGCTAATTCCTCCTAGACTGTAAGTGACGTTTAAAAATCTAACAGTCTTTTCATGAAGCGTCGGCGTGTCATGTAAAATAATCAAGCTACACAATCTGAAGCTGTTTTGTCAAACTATTGTTACGTAACCTGACTAAATGTAAGGATTTATTAGAAGTCTGGACCTGGTGGGAGAAATATAAAAGGGTGTGAGCTACAATAGACCGATCGGTCGCGGTGGAAGAGTGTTATACCAAGTCATTTTAAACCTAACCTAAACTAACCTAAATGTAAGGATTGGAAATTTCGTGAAAAAGACGTTAATTCTAAATAATTGTAGTTAGTTTTGTATTTACCATTAATTTAAAAAAGAATAAAGTACGAATGTACTACAACTTAAAAATTATTCAGGATATGTTACGACCCAATATGACGAAACAGCGCCGGCGCTTCATGATAAGCCTAGGCATATCGTGTAGTTTGATTATTTTACATGATACTCTAACGCATAAAAGGGCTAAAATCTTAGTGAAAAGACAGAATTCACACAAAAGACTACGACATTAATACTTGACAGAAAAGAGCTCCGCCTCCGGTCCCAACTGTTCAGTCCAACACAAAACGCGGAGAAAGCAAAATCTTCCCTCATAATCATATGCAATTTTAGAACTGTTTCAAAAATAACGTCCTATCTTCAACCCCTAAATCATACTCTATAGTCTTGAAATCCTTAATCTTCGTTCTTTATGCATCAGACGATCCTAATTTTTTTCTACGGTAATTCTTTTAGAATTTTATTTTAAAAGAACTGGCAAGAATCATGGTTGAGTCCTTAAAAAAATGAAAAGGTAAAGTGTTCCCTAATTAATACACTTAAAATGATATTTTTTAGCGAAAAAAGGACTTAAATATGTTAAAAGATCTATAAAAGCTAAGACAAAGAAGTCAATAATATGAAAATGACTTTAAAGTAGCAATTTTAAATATTTTTTCTTGTCGAAAATGGTATCAAATTTAAATCAAAGTCTTAGTGCGCATATTTAAAATTAAAGCCATAAAATCCCATTTATGTCTGTAGACTAACGTCTTAAAAACATAAAAGGTTTTAAAAGGGAATGGTAGAGTAAAGGTTCTGCTCTGCTTCTCAAATTTTATGCTTTGCCAGACGTTTTAATTTAATAAAGTTACACGGTGCAGGCATAATGTATTCTTCGAGTTTGAAATTTAGGGCGCGTAATAGAAGTAATATTATTATTATTATCTTTTGTTGTGCTGAATTTTATACAAATAAACAAAATAAACATTTTAACAATATTTTAAACGCAACAATGCATTGAAAGTATTTTTTTCGGTTCTTTTTTAACTTGCGACATTTAACACGTTTTAACGTACCGTGGGTTGGTTAGTTGTTTGGTTAAAGCGGGGTTGGTCGCGTGCTCATATTTGCACTGCAGCCTATTAGGTTATTGTGTTCTCCTTTCTTGTTAAACACGGCCACCAATTTCTTACATGCAGAGATGCAATGAAAGGAGATGTCAATTTAATAGACAAAGGCTTGAGCGAAAAAAAGACAGACAGAAAACGTGCTGTGGCCGATTCCGCTTTCACCGGCCCAACAAGAAAAGGGGAATACCGCAGGCAGGGCATTCGGTCGATCCGGCGGACGGCGATCGGCATTCGGCAGTATCAGCCGGACCCGGACGTTAAAGGAATTCAAAGTAATTAAAATGTTGTTAAATTTTTATCAGACTTAGGCCTAAAATACAATAAAAACTGCTATTCTAAAAAAAGCTCATGAAAATTTTTAAAAATTATTAAAATTAATAGTAATCCTAATAATAAAATAACTCTAAAAGTAAATCAAAAGCATTCTTATTTTAATGAATGTTCGAAGACATTGCCCTGCTGAGTTTCGCAATTCCCGAGCCAATTATAAAACTCCGTCCTAACATTCGACAATACGTCCGGTGTAATGAAATTAGTAATGTCGAATATTTTTGCCCTTTACTCACATAAATTTACATGCCTCTCATGTGGATACCGGTAAGTTAGTTGACTTAATTGGCCCCACAAAAAAACAACCAAATATCGTACCTTTATGTGGAATGATAACAAAGTCATGATAGGAGAAAAAGACTCTGAAATGTTTTGTTCACTCTACATGCGTCAGGTCTAAACTTGGCCTGGCGCACTAGATTATCTGCATATTTCCTTTAAATCCTATTCTTTTCGCCCGTAACATAGACCAACACCTAATTGTTTACCCAAAAAATATATTTTAAAAAGGTAGATAGTAATTAAAACCCTAATAATTATTTATTTATTTTACCCTATATTTGCCCTTTTTTCCAGAAAAAAGTAATTTTATTTTAATTTATTATTTATCCGAAATATACAATTGATCTAATTTAAAAAACATGAAAAAAATAATTTATTTTAATTAATATTTTAAAAGCAACAGGGTAATAATAACTTTTCAGTTGTGTATTAAAAGTGTTAAATAAAACGCGTACAATTTAATTATTAATGCCTGCATTAGTTTTGTGTTTTCAAATTATAAAAATATTTTAATTTGGTGAAAATCATTAATATAATGTTTTAAATTATAAAAGCATAAAACAAAAAACCGGTTGTTAAATATATGAAAATGGTGTATATTTTCTCTAAAAAAATATTTTTTATAAGAAGTCACAAAAAATATATATATTTTTTTACTTTACAGTTCACAAAAGCCTATAGTAGGAGAGCTGGTGAACAATTTTGAGAAGGTTCTTGAGGCACTTTAAAAATTTGTGTAATTGAAGGAACCTTAAATATAAAAGTCAAGGTCTGGCTAAAGAATCGCGGCCTCTGCCAACCCTTGAATTAAAAAATGTGCCTCAAGATCCTACTCAAAATTGCTTACCAGCTTTCGGGCAAGTAGGAGAGGTGATGAACAATTTTGTGTAGGTTCTTAAGGCAATTTAAAAATTTGTGTAAGTGTCCTTGAAGGACCCTAAATATAGAAGTCAAGGTCTGGCTGAAGGGTAGCGGCTCCCTACTAACTTTTAAATTTAAAAAATTCAAGGGTTGGTAAGGGGCCTTAAGCCAGACCTTGACTTTTATGATTAGGGGTCCTTAAAGGACAATAGGCACTGTGAATATAAAACACTAAAACTATACAGGGTGTCCAGAAATGTCGATGAAAAATTTTAAGGTATGATTCTACATAAAAAAATATGAAAAAAAGTTCATATTAACATAGGTCCGGAAATGCTTCCAGAGAGAGCTACTGGCCCTTAAAATGGTCATAAAGTGTTTATTTAATTTATTAGGATCTACTTACAATACAGGAATTAAATTCTACGTATAAGTTAGAGTGATTAAAGGTCACTTTTTGATAATATCAGGTAACCCATATTGAACCAGTGGCGTGGGACAAAGGGGTGGTTAGTTGTTTGGGCTATATTTTACGAGTGATTTTGCTATCTTTTAAATAAATTATGTTTCTTTGAACATTTTACGTAAGGTTCCCTTGGTAAGTCGGCGGTTTTCGAGATAAACGATAAAGGACGTGCAGTGCGTAAATACAGTAAACAGGCTATGTAATAAAAATAAGAAGATGCTTAAATAATATTTTAAAATGTAGTTATTCTTTTACACCCATTGCCAAAAAGAAAAACGAATTTACTGGTACCTACTACATCTTTTTATTTTTATTACATAGCCTGTTTACTGTATTTACGCACTGCAGTCGTCCTTTTAAGTACCTTTATCTCGAAAACCGTCGACTATACGACTTTATACCAAAGGAACATTTTTTATGTAAAAATGTTCAAAGAAACATAATTTATTAAAAAGATAGCAAAAATACCCTCGGCGAAAAAAAATATGACCCCAAATAACTAAGCACCCCTTTGTTTCCACGCCACTGGTTGCAATATGGGTCACCTGATATTTTCAAAAAGTGACCTCAAATCACTCTAACTAATACGTAGAAGTTAATTCTGTATGGTAAGTAGATCCTAATAAATTAAATAAAAACCACTTGTATGACACATCTTCAAACCAGTAGCTCCTTCTGGAAGCATTTCCGGACCTATGTTGATATAAACTTTTTTTCATATCTTTTTATGTAGAATCATACTTTAAAATTTTTCATCGTCATTTCCGGACACCCTGTATATCTAACCATATAATGAACGGTTATTGAATGTTGTTGCTTTTCATAAGTAAGTAAATAAAAACTAGGTGGTAAAGAAAAAAAACTGAATAATCAATTTAAACCAACATATTAAAAAATATTAAATAAAAAAATAGGCAACTTCATAGGATTTTAAAAGTAATTACAGGAATTTTTACTTATGAGTCAATAAAACCAAAACGGAACTCAACATTCTTAGAACAGTTGTTTTCGATGAGATGAGGATGCGCGTCATGCGAAGAAAGTATATAATGACGACCATAGGGACTTCTCACTTTACTACCCTTCTATACCTTTTGTATTAATTCTATGCATCTACGAGGAGGTGCTCTGGACGCAAGAAGGCACATTCAAATAGAAATTTCAAAATTAAACTCATAGTGTACTTATTACGTATTAAAGTATAACTTTAAATATTATGTTAAGGTTCCTTGCACTTATAATAAGAGGTAGAAACCTTTATTTTATTAATGTACACATCCTAGTCTACCAACTAGCATGCGTGCCATATTGTACACGTGGGGCCCAAATACCTTAGAATTTGGAACAAGGTTCTTTGGAACAGTAATAGTTTGTGTGGTGTAGACATCCACTAAGAAAGGATTTTTCAGGGTTAAGTTCGAATGGGGTGCACTAATAGGGGCAAAAATTAAATCGGGGCGGAACTTTCCACGAGATTCTTTAGTGTGTATTATAGCGCGTATCGGACGAACTCGCCGGCAAAAGCTAGTGTATCTATATGTATTAAAAGGTGGCAAATTAATAAGACTGATTGGATAGACAAAACCTAACCTTAAAACATTTGTTCATTTGTTTATTCATTTGAATCTTTGAACAAGGACTATAAATTTCCAAAATTAAGGAAATACTTACGTCAAAGTGATCTTTACAAAAGTAAAGCTGAGTTTTGGGCCAAATTCCTGTTAAATCACGCCTTGCAAGCCTAAGCCACTTATCTCGTATGGTTTTTTCGTATGGCACGAATACAAATAACTTGTTAGGAGTTTTTATTGACGTGTTAGTACACAGAGGAACCGAACGCCACCTATACGATTTTGAATTCATGTTTTAAACACGTAAAATAACTTGTAATTTAAAAGAGCGTTTCTGTTTGCACTTTGTTTACTCTAACGTGACGTCACAATCGACGTCATGACACTTTAAAGCATTTTGGTGGAATTTTAAACTTAAAATTTAAAATGCATTTTTTCAATATAAATCTTGATTTTTTTCCGAAAAATAATATTCGTTACAATTAGTATATATTTTCGAATATGATACAACAGTTTTTGAAAATCTGTCATCATGCCTATTACACAAATTTTCAAAGTGCCTCAAGAACCTACTTAAAACTGTACACCAGCCCTCGGACTATTACAGTCTAAGTACTAACATATCGTGGAAGTCTTTAGAAGAGAAAGTGGTTTTTACAGTTTAAAGGTTTTCTTACGTAAAATGTTTCTCTCTACAATCTTTTCATTTTGCATTCATCGCACACTTTTTAGTTTTTAAAAATTGCTGCAATTTTTCTTTGTTGAAAGAATTATTCGGCAGATGCTATTATTCTTAAGTTGCCTGGCTATTTTGGGTAATAATCACTCTAAAAAGAACTAGAATAGTGACGCCCATAAAGGCCTGTGTAATCAAAATGGTACACACATAAGAAGTCATTCTCATAGATATTTTTGGGAATAATTATCAATAACTCGGATTTTTAGTGCCCACACTATAATCTTAAATTTAATTGTCAACTGTCACTTGTTTCTATCTTGATGTAAGTTTACATTTTTGCAAAAATGAATAGTATTTGACTGTCTTGTTTGTGTATTTGTGCAGTCCCAATTACCAAGATATACAAGGTGATTCCTTAGTTGACGCTTTTTTAACTGTATATAGAACTCATTAAAATGAACAACTTTTTTAAATAACTTTTTTTTAAATACTTAAAAATAAGGAACTTACATTCATTTAGTTTGTCGAATACGGACCTGTCTTAAGTAAGTCACCCCCCAAAAGGTCTTCGGGCTGTAGTGCTTGGACAATCACCCGAGTACTTAATTAATAATAATTAGTCCAGAATGAGCCCACAAGGGAAACCGTCTTGAAGCAACATTTGCAGGTTAACGACACTCTTCATAAATGGGGAACATATCCACGTTTTCGTTGTTTTTGGATTGAGCCATTTTCGCGATTGAACAGTGATTTAAAATTAAAATAATCCTTGCCTCGTCCGGTTAAAGCAATACGACTTATTCACTGCGTGATTAACAACACAAAAAACAAGCGTAAATAAGAAATAAACTATCTTTTTATGCGCAGGTCCGCACTAGACACACCTTTAAATAAATTTAGGTAACATTTTTATTTTTTGGTTAAAAGAAAAAAATTATTTAAAAAGTCGTTTATTTTAACGAGTTTTATACACAGTTAAAAATAAGCCTCAACTTAGGAATCACCCTGCCTATGTCAATAGGTGGCAGTCAGTAAATTTAAAGATTTTTTTTTCAGATAAATATTTATAAGAAATAAAAGGTAAAACAAAAAAATATATCCCATTATTTCTAAGTGATACCCTTAAAAATGCAAACACGGCCACCAAAAGTTGTTTGTGTTTGAAATAATACCGAGAAAAGAGATTCCTTTTATTTACCCAACATAAAAACCGTTAAGAAGAGATTGATCTAAAAGCTGCTTTTCTTTTATTGTTTACTTTACTTTATCGTATGGCAATTTGCCTAAAATATGAAAATATGAAAGGAGACGGGGTGATATAGGGTATCTGTAATGTGACATAATCTTATGAAGCTTTACTTGATTTATGAATTGGAAAAATGCTATAAAGTTTAAAATATATTTATAAATTGTGATTTATTTTTTTAATGTTATTAAACAGGCGATTTGAAATGTAAACTTAGAACTTGAATCAATATATAAATTTTAATAAATTTAAAGCTTCTTGTCCATAATAAGTAAGATTAATATAATGTTTTAGAACGTACAGGTGTACAGTGCCTTTATTAATGTCCATAAACCACGTGACCATGCGATTTTGGTTTGTAATAGTGGCTCCACTGCTTGGTTTCTTTCTTAATAACAATGTTGCGAAGTTGAAAAAAAATGCCTACTTTAACTGTTTTTATGTTACCATTTACCAGTTTCTAAACCCTGAACAAAGCGAAAAATGTGTAAATCAAAATTACTGATTATAATAACCTTCCAAAATGTTAAAATTCCAAAAAAATCAGGATTAGTGCAGGCTAATTGTAAAAAGAACACACCTTTTATGAGGCAAAATTGGCTTTGGCAACACAGCCAGCTCTGTTTGATAGCTGACTTGGCTGACTGTACTGACAGGGTCATTGTTAACGTTGGCGGTATTTGGTTTTTCAATCAAATTATTTTCTAAAACGAACCTTACAAGCTTAAAAAAGTTCTGTTTACGATCACTTTGCATATTTCGAGTTTTAAAGGCAAGTTATATGTGTTTTTGTTATTGAGGTTACGTAAATAAAACTTTTTTATTCTTAGAAAACGTTTAAAATGTGGATTGCGGCAAAAGATGCGTTTATAATAAAGGCACATTTTAGAGGTGCAACTCGTAAGAAGGATGGAACTTAGTTATATTCTCTGCAAAGCTGCATGGAGCAGTTTAGCGAAAGGTTTGCTGACAATCCATTACAGACATGTGTGCTAATCAATCGCTTTATAAACAAGAATTGCATTTGTAAGGGAAAGTCCACTGGAAGACCTACCGTGCTTATAGAACCTTTTCTTGATATACGTGCCCGAATGGAGCACAGTCCTAACAAATCGGTGGAGAAGTTGTTTACTCAGATCGGTAAAGATACTATTTTAAATAAAAATTAAAATTTATATTACCAGTGCTATACATTTTTTAGAATTCTCTTTTGTTACTTGCCATAAAGCACTCCAAAAATTGGAAAGATCCATATGGTCAATATTCGAACTCCACCCCTAGATTTTCAAGAGGTGCAGTTTTGCCAATGGTTTAATATTCTTAACAATTGATTTTTTGGAATTTTTTTCTTTTCTGATGAAGCTTGGTTTTACTTGTCGAGTTATGTTAATAGCCAGAACTACCGAACTTGGAAAACGAAGAATCCACATACCTTTATCGAAACTTCATACTGTAATAATGTTTAAATAATTGAAATTTTTTGTAGATTATTTCATCTTATTTTCTTTTATAATAATAATCCTAATTTCTTTTATTATGTAATTATTGACGTATAAACACACTTATGTAGGGTAACTTATTACCAACGTACAGGGTTTTCCCGTATAATTGCGCACCCCTTTAAAATCTTTATTTTTATAGATATAGAATAGTATTTTTCCATTTTTTTATTGCGATATTTATTTACTGATATTTTCAAAAGATAACATGGAAAAAAACCTTCAACTTTTATGTAAATCATTTTTTTCTATCTTTAAAAATAAAGGCTTCAGAAGCCACGTAAATATAATCAAAGACCCTGTACAAATAAATCTAAGTCAAGTAGTTTGTATTTAAATAATTTGAACAAACTGTGTGAACTACGAGTTATTGTAACTCGAATTATCCCATTAAGTTTAAATTAAAAAAAATCCAAAAAATTAAAAAAAATTATAACGAATTTCTTCCCAAATTTTTCTCCCCTAAATCTGAAATTAAATTACTGACAAAAAGGAGCTGAAAACTAAATGATGCAAAAATTTCCAAAACCTGTAATAACTGGTTTAAATTGTTTCTTGGAAAAATAATAATTGTAAATTTTCTAACCTTAAAAAAAAAATTTTTTTTGACATTTAAAAATCGATTTTAAAATGCACAGCGCGAATTAATATTTCTAGGGATTTTTAAATTTTGTGCAACCTCTGAATAGGCAACCCGCAACATTTTTGGTTACATGGCTTACGGACATTAATTAAGACCCTGTATGTAAAAAGGTTAAATAAATTAAATTAAATTTATAAATTGTTGTTATTCTTATATAACGACATTAGTTTATAATTTTATTTTCAAAAGTTAGGCGTAGGAAAGTAGAAAGAATTTTACTGTCATTTGATCAAGAAATTGCAGGGTCTTCTAACAAGAAATGATCGGAGCTTTGTTAGTTTAAATATTTTTATCCAAAATATTTTTTCAGTTTTTTATTTTATAAATTGTTGACCTTATCTTTATAATTAACATGATGAGGCTTGCTTAATATGCAAAATAAAAAAGTGCCTATTGTCTTGTAAATGGTTTTGTTTGTTTGAGGCTAAATTTACATATCATATGCTTTACGAATTTATTCATTCCATTCAAAATTTAAATAAAGGAAGGGTTATAACTGTTTTACATTATGCGGGGTCTTTCTCTACCTTAATTAACATAAATTTTCCTAACTTTGCTTAAAGATAAAAAAGTTAAAACGTTTTAATACACCGCACAGTTTCATATGAATCAATTATTCTTGGTAATAATAGTATATTACATATCCAGGTGGAAAGTGTTTCATTTCTGTCGCGAGATGCGTTAGTAAGAGGCGCGCCAGTCTCTCTCCGAGACAGAAATAAAACTTTCAACGAGGTTGTATATTATTTTATTTACAGCCATTTTATTGATTTCCCCATTATTTTAAATTGAAATTATGAAAATTGATCAGTAATAATTTTATTAGGGGGGTGCTTCATAATTTGTATCGTTTTTCGGTAACGGGTGGTCAAAGTGTCAATACATACGTGTAAATAGCCTTTAAATTTGAATTAACTTTTTTAATTTCAAATCCAAAAAAATGTTTTTCAGATGAGGAATTTGAGTTTTGCTACTCCACCAGAAATTCGGGAAACAGCAAAAATGCGGAAGAATATCTTCTACCAACCAAAAGCCGCCCGGTTGACAAGGCATATGATACGTTTAAAGAATGGTGTAAGGAAAACAAAGCTCAAAATCCTAGATCTGAATCGGCGTTACTAGCTTATTCTAGTGTGTGCCAAGACAAAGAAGATATCAAACCTTTGGTCAGTATACTCCCTGCTGGGGACCACTTTATCAATTAAGAAAAAGTAGACATATCTAAACACGCAAAGTTATTGGCATTTTTAAAACAAAATAAAGGATCAAACCAAAAAAACGAACACACTGTCTAAGGAAAATATTGAAACTTTTTTGAAAAGCGCCCGGAAAATTTTTTGTTCAAAAATTATTTTAGGTCAAAAGGTTGACCATTTCTATATTAATTTGTTATTTTTCAATTGTAAGTTGCACTGGTTATTGGTGTCTCAGGCGCCTGGTCGGATGAATTATACAATATTAAAACAACAGACGTTCATTTTTTTTTGGAAAAAGGCATGATTAAAAAAACAGAATATCAAAACTTACCAGCCCGATCTTTTTGGGAACTGATAAGAAATGGATTACCACTTAAGGGTTCCCTGACTCTTCGGAAAAATATAGAGGATGGAAGGCTTTTTTAAAGAAATAAGATAGGGGAAAAAATTTCCCCAAAGTAAACACTGTAAGTGTTTCCAAAAAAAAATTGCAGCTTTTCAAACTTTTTTAATTTAAAAATTTTACTGGTCACTGTTTGAGAAGAACAGCGGGTACTTGGCTCGCAGACAATGATGGCGACTTCATGCAAATTAAAAAGGGTTGGGGGTTTAAACCTTTCCGTACCTGAGGGGGTTTTAAAATTTTCTGCCGCTACTCCAGTTAATACTGCAAAATTGATTTCAAAAGCCAAATTCAAACTCTACTTTAAATTCAAAAAAATTGAAATAAAAACTTTCAAAAAGAAATCAGCAAAAGGGTTTTAACATATCAGGGCTGCCTACAATAATGCTAATGTTAATTAATTTAAATAAGTAAAAAAATAAGTTAGTTTTTATTTTTTTTTTTATAAATATGCAATGTCTTTAAAATTCAATTAAAAAATAAAAGTAAATTTATTGTCGTTTTTGTTTTTTTAGTGTGAACGTATTAAAATCTATTTCGTGTGTCACTATATCTTTTTGAAATATCAATATTCAATGAAATTCCCAAAAAAAAATTTTTTTAGAAGAAGTCAAAAAACTCAATTTTCAACTTTTAAAAAAAGGTGAAATTTATTCATAAAGGTTTTAAATAATAGAAAATTACGTATCAATACCGAAAAGTGAAATTTTTTCTTTATTTAAATACCATACGATTTAAGTAAAATCCTTTTCCCGACGAGGTGAGTATCTTTTTTTTGCATTTTTTAAATAATTGCCTATTTTCAAAACCCTATTTAAAAAAGTTTAAAAATAGTTACTGAAAAAAAACAAAAAAAAGTTTTTAATCAGTCTCAGTAATTTGGCAATCTAAACCTTACAGGATGTTGTTTTTGTTTAAACGGTTTGGCAGCATCCAAATAAACTCATTTTAAAGGCAAATTTTTTTAAAAAATTTTTTGAGGTGGCTTGGGGAAACGACTCGGAAGTTTTTAAATGCACCCCAAAAGGGTTTTTCCCGTTTACTTCCCGTGAAAATTTTAAAGGGAAAAGGGAAAAAGTAAGGTATAATATGTTCTTTGGGGGAGAAACTTCAAAAGGGGGGTTTAAAAGGGAAATTAAAAAAAACTTTTTGCTGGCCTATTTTTACGAAAAGTTATGCTATTTTTATATGGGTTTAAAATATTGTAATGGTTTCTTGCTGTAAAATGGTTTCCCTAATTTTTTCTTTTTATGATTTTGCGAAAAAAAAGTGTATTAAACGGAAATTCCCCTTTAATTTTTTTTTTTCTAGTGTTTAAAAATTATTACTAAAATTTGTTGTCCTGTTCATTCCCTTCCCCCAAATTAAATTTTTTTTTTCCCTTTCTTTTTGTTCCCCCCAAAAAGATGAAAAGAAATTTAAAACAAAAATTCTTTTCAAATTTTGCAGATTTCTTTGAAAGGGGGTTTGAAAAATTGTTATGTTCTCAAAAACACTAAAATCTTGGATTTTTTTTTTTCCCTTTTTTTGTTAATTAGAAAACCCCAACTTTTTAGTAAGTGATGTATCTAAACCGTTTTTGCGATAACTAATTTCTATTCTCAAAGCTTCCCCCGAAGATTAACCCACTTTTTTCGGTTCAAAACAACGGCTGCCAGATGTTTGGA